>VWPU01018638.1:0-113391 GCA_013398955.1 Callaeas wilsoni | reverse complement strand
AGGGGAGGGGAGGGGAGAGGGTGGCACTAGCAAATAGATCTTTTTGTGTAAATGGAAGGACTTTTCTACAGTATCTGGAGAATCCATTAATTGCAAATGAGAAACGATATGGCCAGGTATTAAAATACAGAAATGTAATAAAAATAATAATAATAACAATAACAACAACATATGTATTTTGAGCTGTTGCTTAGGGAAAATAAAGATTCAGTATTTAGACACCTTAGCACCACCTTGGAGCACTGGCCAGTCAGTGCATTATTTTGTTTTCCGATAAAATTGAATCATTCAGCATTTTGCACATGCTGCTAGTGGTTAAATAAAAAACAACAAAAAAAAAAACCCTAAAGGCAAAGACAGATGCCACTCTCTTTTTTTAATTAAAGTAAAAAATTAAAAACCTAGATTTAGAATTCAAGGATAAAGATGATTGCCTATTTTTGATGTGACATCACAGAAACAAAAACATCCTCTCGAGATTAGAGATTGGATTTTTGCCTCAGTTTTAAGGAATGCAAATTCAGACTATACATCTCACTTTAATAACAGATTTGCACCATGGGGATCAACAATGTGTTATTCTAGCATTTTTAATATGTCATGAAATATTTTATGCACAGAAATACACCACACAAGACTAAAAGAAAGGGGAAATAAAAAAGATATTATTATGGATTTTTAATTGAAAAATGCAAATTTTTATTTCTATTTCATTTTTTTACTTTAAATATAATGATGAAAGGGTATGATCAATGTATATTTCAGACAACCAACATGAATTATCAGCATAAATAGGCCTTCTTTTAAGTTAAAACTCTCTTTGTATAGTCTTTCACATAATTTTCAATTAAATATAAAATAAAATTTGAAGAAAAAAGAAACTATAGAAGCAAAAAAAAAACCCCATCAAACAGAAATTCACATAATGTCCTCTGTGGTAAAGAAACTAGCTTTTAGTAAACTTCAGCACTAAAAAAATATGATGAAAAAGTACAAAAAGGTTGGCAATAACACCAATTATAGTAAAAGTACAGGCTCATCAGTTCAGAAAATTAATTAATGAATTTAAGGCAAGGTAATTTAATGATTAGTGCACTATCTGTGCACCATCATTGGAAGTAAGCATCATCATGTAGTAACCCAGTGTAATTGTTTTGCCTGGGGTAAGGGGTAGTTTTCTTCCCAGAGGCTCATGGTGCAGTTTTGGATTTGCGATGAAAATAGCATTGATAAGACACTGATGTTTTACCTATTGCTGATCAGTGCTTTCACAGAACCTAGGCCTTTGCTGTTCATCACCACCCTAAGAGTGAGGAGGCAGGGGGAGCACAAGCAGGAGGGGACACAGCTGGAACAGCTGATCCCAACTGACCCAGGGGATAGCCCATACCTTTTGATGTCATGCTCAGCAATAAGAGCTGGGAGAAGGACGGAGACAGGGACTTTCAGCGCTATAGAGTTTGCATTCCCAAGTAACCATTATGAATAATGTTGTCCTGCTTTCCTGGAAGCAGCTAAACATCTGCCTGACAATAGGAAATGGAAAATGAGTGCCTCGCTTTGTTTTGTTTGCATGTGCAGCTTTTGATTTATTTATTAAACTCCATCTCAGTCCATAAGTTTTCTCACTTTTTCCCTTTGGATTCTCTCCTCATCCTGCTGCAAGGGGTACGAGCACGTGGCCATGTGGGACTTAGCTGCCTGCTGGGGTTAACTGTAACAGTCAGGCAAATCTAAAGCATTATAGCTTATAGGCATTTTCTCTGGAAATATGTTACAGAAGATGCCAACCAACAGCAAACTGAAACAAAAAGCCAGCAATAAATGCAAGATACACTCTAATACAATATAAGTAATTAATAGAAGTTTCTCAGAACATGAAAATATATGATGAAAAGGCCTGCTGATGTAGTTGTTTTCTAGCATAATAGCACTCACAGAAATTAATTATTGACTTGGAGGGAAAAAAAAGGGAAAAAAGGAATATTCTCAGGGCATATACTTGGCAATATGGAAAACCCAGAACTCCAAGTTAGAGAAGTGCAACATCTCAATCAGTTATGCTTATTCTTTTGAGTGTTTAATCTGGAAACATTTTTAGAAATCTCTATACATACATACACTTTAAGTTCTGACTGTATTTTAAATATAGTGCTGACCTGCTTGCAGCTACCTGACATACTGAAAAACACAAACCAACTATCTTCACTCTTCATTTAAGCAAGATACATTTTTAGCCGTCTGTTCCATGCAATGCCCAAGATGAAGAAATTAAGCAACTACTATGCCAAGATGTTACTTCAGTAGACAAACAGATGGAAATCTTACTTCTGCCACCCTTTCACAGGCTGATGTAGCAGGAAATGCATCTTAAATGTTTTGAAAGCAGACATCTCCAGAGACTGCCACACACAGACCTTCACCACTGCAAGAAAATGGATGCAGTGCAGCCAGGAGGGGAGCCTCCATCAGATCAATTCAAGTGTAGTAAAAGGAGACTAATCAGGCATGGCAAATTCTCAGTGTTGTAAAATGTGTGGAGAAAAGAGAGGTTTGAAGTCAGGAATCACGGCCAGTTGCTGGAGAACACAAAAATCATGTACTGTAAATAATGAGGTAGATTCACTCAGAGATAAGAAAGCATTAAGTATGGACAGAACTCTATATTCCTGCCACTTTTAGAGCTCTTCAGGTCAAATATCCTAACTGCTATTCTATCATGTTGGGCTTTTAAATACTACCCTTTGCCCAGGAGAATCTTCCATAAGCATGAATTGCTTTATTATTTGTGTATTTTTTTTTTGCTTTCAGTTACAGAGATAAAGTTTAAAAATGCTTGTAAGAAAATTCTAACTTAAACAAGCTGTTTTGAGTGTATTTTTACCCCCAAATCAAAGATAATTAGTTAGTCTCTTGTAACATATATGCGTAATGCATAAGACAACAAAACCGTTTGCAGTTAAATACACACTGAAGTACTGCAGAGGACAAATCAGAGTAACAGCCATTTAGCCCAGCGTTCTGGTTTAAGCAGTAGCTAATACTTAGGGACGTAGCAAAAGATGACCTTTCCACATGTAATGTATTCATATTGCCCAACAGACTAAGGTCAGAGCAGTGAAAATCCTTCGGCTTCTTTATGGATAACACTAGCACAAAAGGTTGGATTGCTAAATGCTTTTAATTAAATATTGTAAAGCAGAAAGAATGACCTACAATTTTATTGAACAAAATTAAAAAGTTGTGGGAGTCACCTTCAAATAAAAACTTGTCTGACCAGTTCTCCACTGACAAGAGGGGAATTGTAGAAAAGGATCATAAGTCATATGCCACTTTCCCTTTAACCAAGCAAAGCAATTAAGTAGAATTATGATATTAAATTGACTTGTGGAAGACAAATAACCTTATTTTTAAATCAAATTGGAGAATATAATATTAAACAGCACTAACATATGGAGAATCAGAATAGTTAGGAAGAGACCTCTGAAGATGGCCTAATCCAACCTGAGATTGTCTGGTCCAACAGCCAAATCAGATTTAAAACTCAATGTTCAAAAAGAAGCAATAAGCACCAGTAAATAAATACCTTGAGGCATAGAGAGGTGAAATGGAGAAAAAGCATACAATTCCATTTTCTAAGAACTTGGCTTTACACTGAAGACCTATTTTCACCAATTTGGGAAAGTTAACTGAAAAGTGAAAGTTTCTCAATACCAAAAATATATACCTTCCAGAAATTATTTTAAAAGACATCCAAAAAACCCCATACTGAAATACATTCTGATGCGACTGCTGTTAGAGACAAAGCTTGTTGTTAGTTTTAAATGACCTGAGACCAATATACTTGCTTTGAAAGATTACAAAGTTACAAGAAATACTGGTAAAAATTTATTGAAAAGCTAAATTCCAGTGGCTTTATAAAATGTTGTAATTTTTTAACCCTCTACTACACTACATTTTTAAGACCTTCTCAATAATGTAACCTGCAGAGCCTTTTAAGTACTCAGAAATTATTAAGGTGTTATGAAAGATCAAATCCGATGCAACATTGATTTATATTTGTCTCTATAAATTTTATGAATTTGTTCCTATAAATTTTATGAATTAATTATATAGTTTTGGATATTTAAAAATTACAAATTAGATAGTAACATTTGACTATTTGTTGGATTACAAGTATATTTGTATGTGTTTAAATATACATGTACACAAGCAAATTGCACCCAGTCTCCAGACTAAGAGTAGAAAATGGCTAGTAGAGTAGGAGTAGTTTTTTTATTTAAACCCAAATGCAAAACTTATATCCTGAAAAAGATAGGAAATTCCTTGTTTCTGCAGTACAACAAATATGAACTTTTCTAATAATGAAGATGAACTATTGAAGATTGAAATGTTAAAAAAACTGCTGGAACAAATTAGTAATTAAAAGCTAATATTCCAATAACAACAAAAAAACAAGCAAAAAGAACAATAACAATTAAAAAACAAACAAAAACCAAGCAGCAGGAACAAAAACAACAACAACAACCCAACCAACCAACAAAAAAAACCTCCAAAAACTCCCAAAAAACAAAACCAAAAAACACACCACGAAACTTGTTCTGATATTATGCATCAAAGTTTTGGAACAACTTAGTTTCTAGGAACAACACATGATCATTTGTAAACAGCCATCTCATAACCCCCAAAACTACCAACAACTAATAATCAGAAAACATAGGTACTCCATCAGAAAGAAGAACAAAAACTTCCAATTTGCCCAGCTGCCATAAAGCAATAGCAGAAAATCTAAGTAATTTTTCTGTACCCATGATTCTATGAAAATAACTTGTGTTGTGACTCAAGGTGCAGGTCGAAAAGCTTAAGAAATATCCAATTTCTTAAGGTGATTTTAGTAGTGTAGGACAGAGATGCAAATACAATTTCTATTTTCAGAAAGAGTTCCAAAGGACATCTGAAAAGTACAGAGATGTAAACCTGAGATGCAACAAGACTATAGAAATTATAATTAAGCTTAAATTCAGCTGATACATGGATAAAAATTGCACCCACAAAGCAGCACAGCTTTTTTAAAGCAAAGTCCTGCATTATAAATCTAGCAATGTTTTCCAGCAAGATTAGCCAGCATAGAGAAGAGAGAAATCCAGTTTAGGTATACTATTTGCAGTTCTAAAAGGGCATTTGAGGAAGCGCAAATGGAAAGTTCTTACAGAGATTAGGAACTCTTTCATAAAACTACAGGCCTTTTCTGCATGTTTGCTTAAAATATAGTTAGTTGATGGTAAAAGTAAATGGCCAGTTCTGCCAGAGGAGAGATGTCACTAATGGACTTCTTCAGTATCTAATCTGTTTCACAGAATCACAGAATGGGTAAGGCTGGAAGGGAGCACAGTGAGTCATCTGGTCCAACCTCCCTGCTCAAGCAGGGTCATCTCACAGCACGTTGCCCAGGAGAGTGTCCAGATGGCTCTTGAATATCTCCAGTGAGGGAGATTCCACAAGCTCTCCGGGCAATCTGTTCCAGTGCATGGTCACTGCACATTAAAGAAGTTCTTCCTTATCTTCAGGTGGAACTTCCTGTGCATCAGTTCCTGCCCATTGCCTCTTGTCCTATTGCTTGGCACCACCAAGCAGCGCCTGGATCCATCCTCTGACACCCTCTCTTCAGGTACTGAGAGACATTGATGAGATCCCCTCTCCAAAATCTCGTCTCAAGACTGAAGAAGCCCGGCTCTCTCAATCTTTCCTCATAAGAGAGATGCTCCAGTGCCTTAATCATCTTTTTTGCCCTCCACTGGACCTGCTCCAGGAGCTCCATGTTGTCTCTTTTTCACTGAGGAGTGCAGAACTGGACACAGCACTCCAGATGTGCCTCACTAGGGCTGAGAAGAGGGGCAGGATCATCTCTGGTGATCTGGTGGCAATGCTCTTCCTAATGCACCCCAGGACACCATTTGCCTTCTTGGCCACACAGGCACACTGCTGGACTCATGGAAAGTTTGTTTTCCACCAGGACCACCAAGTCCTTCTCCACGGAGCTGTTTCCCAGCAGGTCAGCCCCAGTCCGTACTGGTCCATGGGGTTATTTTTTCCCAGGTGCAGGACGCTGCACTCTCCTTTGCTGAATTTCAAACAGTTCTCTGCCCATCTCTCCAACCTCTCAAGGTCCTTCTGAAGGCCTGCACAGCCCTCTGGGGTGTCGGCCACTCCCCCCAGCTTTGTGTCATCAGTGAACTTTCCAAGGAGGCATCTGCCCCTTCATCCAAGTCATTGATGAATAAGTTAAACAATACTGGGCCCAGTATGAAACCTCGGAGGACACCATTCGGGAAAAACCTTCAACTAGACCCTGTGTCACTGATTATGACCCTCTGGGATCTGCCATTCAACCAGTTCTCAATCCACCTCACTGCCCTCTCATCCAGTCAACACTTCTTGATTTTGTCCAAGAAGATTTTGTGAGAGACAGTGTCAAAAGTCTTGCTGAAGCCAAGGTAGACAATATCCGCTGCTCTCCCCTCATTGATCCAGGTAGTTGTTTCATTGTAGAGGGCAATCTGTTTGGTAAAGTCTGATTTACCTTTAGTGAATCCATACTGAATACTTCTAATTTAATACTTCTTGCCATCCATATGGATACAGATGGCTTTCAGAATGCTGTGCTCCATCACCTTTCCAGGGATTGAAGTGAGGCTGACTGGCGAATAGCTCCCCATGTCCTCCTTCTTGCCTTTTTTGAAGACCAGGGTGAAATTTTTTCCAGTCTCCAGGCACCTCTCCTGAGTGCTATGACCTTGCAACAATGACTGTGAGTGACCTTGCTACAGTGTCCAGAAGCTCTCTGAGCACTCGTGGATGCATCCTGTCAGAGCCCATGGACTTGTGAATGTCAAGTTTGCTTAGGTGTTGTCTAACTCCATCTTCCTTCACCAAGGGAAAATTTTCCTTCCAAAACTCCTTTACCCGGGTTGGTGTCAGAGAACCCTGAGGGCTGGTCATGTCAATGAAGATTGATGCAAAGAAGGCATTTGATAACTCTGCCTTCTCTGCATCCTGTCTTACCAGGGTCCCCCTCCATTTACTAATGGGCCCACATTATCCTTTTGTTTTTTCTTCTGTTACTGATGTATTTTAAGAAGACCTTCTTGTTGTCCTGGATATCCTTGGCCAGATTTAACTCCATATGGGCCTTGACCTTCCTGGTCTCATTTCTGCTTACACTGACAATCTCTCTATATTCATTCCAAGAGGCTGCTTCCATCTCTGCTTTTGTCTTCTATGTACTTCCTGTTTATGCTTAAGTAACAACAGGAGTTCTTTATTTATCCACATACACCTCTTGTCCCCTCTGTCTGATTTCTTACTTGTTAGGATGCATCGTTCTTATGCAGGGTTGGAAGTGATCCTTGGATATCAACCAACTCTCTTGGACCCCATTTCCCAGTGATGCCTTTTTCCATGGGATACTTCCAAGAATACTCCCAAAAAGACTGAATCATCTCTCCTGAAGTCAATGGCTGTAATTTTACTTGCTGTCCTGCCTCCTTCTCACCCAATATTGAACTTCACAATCTCATGGTCACTACAGAAAAGGCTGCCCCCAACCTCCATATCTCCATATCTTCCCAGTTCTTTAGTATGAGGTCAAGAAGTACACCATTCTTTATGGGGTCCTCCAGTACCTGTGTCAGAAAGTTGCCACCAATGCCTTCCAGGATCCTTCTGGACTGTTTGTGCTTTGCCATATCACTTGTCCAGCAGATGTCAGAGTAGTTAACGTTATTGTTTGACAATATACTAGTAGATGGAAAACAAGGCAAGCAGTGAAATGACAAAGCTTGCTGATGATAGCTTACACAAACAGTAATGAGGACAATTACCTGTGAAGAAATAAAGAAAGTACTGCTTACCGAGTAAGCAGTAAAATGGAAGATTAAATACATTGTATTTTCTAGGAAAAAAAATGAAAAGGCATCAGATGAATCTAGTAGAACTACAGTGAACAAAAGGAAATATTTCTTCACTGAAATGTCCTTGCCATAAAATATTTAGAATACTAAAATTATATGTGGGCTTGAGAGGAAAAAACAGACAAAATCATGGATGAAAAAATCCATCAAGTTTTACCTGCTCTAAATACACTGGATTTAGGAGGTGTCTGTGCCACAAACTGTTAGGGAGTAAGAAAGCATTTTGTAATAGTATCACTATATAATTGCTTTCTCTCTTTTCCTTATGTTTTACCCAGTTAAACAAATCTTTATTATGCCTCTGTACAACTGTTCTCATATTCTTATAATCTAGGGATTACAAACAGGAAATTTTATGCTGAATGCATTGTTTGAAAATTAGATAAAAATAATATTAACATATATATGGATAATGCTGACTCAGTAGGGTCAGTAAAAGTCAGTAGTGAGTTGTAGCCAACAAAGCAGGAAGAACACAAGAGTAAAATACAAAACCAGTTACTATCTTGGCATTAAGTTAACGAGACAAAGTGTCCCAAGTTTCTGAAATGGATGTACTTTTGCTCAATATGTTCAAAAGATATCTGAAATAGAAATGATCTTGAATTATAAAACTTGAAATAACTTTCAGCAGATATGGAATCAGTACAGAGAAATTTGTCCTGTATTGTTGCAGTGACCCAGACTATCTTGGGTGATTCAGAATGGGTTAATTTCACTGCACCAAACTCTGCCTCAGAGGATAGGTTCAAAGAAGAGTCCACAGAATAAAAATTCTTAACCCCTGAGGTCACCTGTGCCTGCCTCCTCTCTTTGTCTCAGGCCTCTCATAGGACAGTGTGTTTCAAGATTATCTTGAGCTGTACTACCATTTGTAACTTAGGCTAAGTTCCTCCCCTGAGATGTTTCTATTAGTTCTTTGTCAAGCGTGTCACCTTTGGATTGGCTATCTCTGTTAAACCTCTCTCACTTTGTAACCCTATAAAAACATGTAACCAAAGAGTTAAGGGGTCTTTCTGTGAGCTCCCCTTCAAGAAAATAAACTTAGAATAAAGCTACAGAAATTCCAGCTCTTTCCTCCTTGTCTTTGCTCCTGCCGAACTAAAGCCCAGAGACTGCTTGTTGCAAACGGCTTCGGGCCAAGAAGTGACCCTACCTCGACCAGACGCCGCTATCCTGTGAGGGTGGCTGCCTGGATTGACAGGCCAAGCCAGAGCAAAGCAGCAGGCAGTGCGGCACTGTATTAGTAAACTGTTGGTTAGCGGTGTTGCACAGAAAGAAGTGTTTAATTTTTTTGAAATACAAAGCAGTATTTGCATTTAAGAATTTGAACAAATCATGAGACTTACATGGATTAAAATAATTTGCATGGATTTTCATAATTAGTGTGAATATCTGCATGCAATTCTTTCTGCAAAGTGAAGTTAGGATAGACAAGGAATAGAACTGGGGGTAGAATCCAATTAAATAAGTAATTTATATGATCCTGTCTAGTTAATGCACCACAAAACACACAGAGAACAAGCACATGATGAGAAACATGGAGAAGAGTGGATAGAAAGGCAACAGAAATCAGAACAGTGGAAATGCCACAAGAGAATATACACTGAAATTTATAAAACTGAACAGTTCAGGAAGTAGAAATGTGTCATAGATTTAATTCCTGATTTTGATGTGCAGAAAGCAGAAGAGCTTCACCTGCCCCTTTCTCACAAAAGGGTGACTACATAGTATTTAAATAAAGAAACACACCAACTGTCTTGTGAAACCCAAAACTACACAACAAAACTGTCCACAATCTCACTGAGGCTTAGTTGTTGGGTTTTTTTTTTAGTTAGCCAATAATAAGAACAGCAAGAATTGAAGCTATATTTTTCTTGTTAGAATGAACATGAAGGCATACGTTTCATAGATAAGCTACTTTCACAGTTTGTCAAAATGAGACCTTCCTGAAGCCTATGTTATGGTAAATTTATCTTATTTCACACATTTGAAATTCATGTTTCTAGACATCATTAAGGGACTAACAATGGATTAAACTATCTGCCTAATTCAGATAATTCACTATTCTGTCACCAATAGAAAAGCAATGGCTGTTGGGTAGTAAGTCATGGAAAAATATCTCTGTGCCATCTGCAACAGAAAATCTCAGATGTGTCTGAAACTCAGTGCTTACTGCTAGGAAAATAGGATGAAATGCGGATCACGAACTCCAGAAGGCTACCCCAGGCTGCACCAGTACCCCAAACACTCAGAAACACAAGCCATAGTACTTGAAGCAAGATGAACATCACACTTTAAGCAAAAAGAAATCTTCTGAAATACTGGGTGTCAGAGTGTAAACCCCATGCCCTAAAATTACATCATCAATGTACAAAATTGAATAAGCAAGTCTTTGCTTTAAATTCACTTTTTACCTACACTGCTATCTAGCTTGGCATCTTAAATAATCCTCTTCTAAAACCTATCATTGCACTTCAGTCAGTGAAACCTTCTTCAACTTTATTTTCTTATACAATTAGATTGGAGTATGTCTGACGTATTAATAAATAGATTTTGTCCTAATAGGAGGCAGAACTATCAGGAGAACCTGATTAAAGGTGTTGCAAAGAATAGAGAAAAATAAAATAGATACACCAAAAGAGAAAATTTTCCCTCAAATTTGGCCACACCACAGAAACTGAGGGTGTGATATCAGGACCTAACAGAACAAGACTGCCCTGAGGTTAGTTTTCTCTGTTTCAGAAGACTCAAATCTGACCTAAACAGAAGTTCAGCTTTCCCACATGATGCTGATAGAGGATTGTTTTGTTCTATGTTTACATTAATGATTTCATTCCTTACAACAATTTTTCCTCTTAATTTACACCATGACTATTTACATTATTTGTTAGTCCCACAAATTCTGTCATACAGTTTATGTTGAAAATATGTATAAGTAATATCTTGTATTTAATCTCTCATACACGTCCAAAGTTATAAAAGGAGACAAGTGTATATGAAAGCTATTGCACTTACAATTCTCATATATAATTTTCCAAGAACTATAGTATTCTATTGCTAGATTATAAAAGTTTTTTCTGAATCAAAGAAATTCACAATTCTGCCAAAATCTTATCTCAGAAAAATAGGTTTCTTTGACGGCTCTGCCATAATGTTGTTTGTCTCACATTTTGTGCAGCTGTTTTTTACTCAATTGTAGATGAAAACCATTCCGTTCCAGTGTTTGAATATGTTGGAGATTGTTTCTCTACTACTGTTTAGCTACATACTTCTTTCCTCTTTGCTATGGCTTTGAGAATAGAAGTGCTGCTGTGACAATACCGCACCATTTCCTGATATACAGAATGATCCTAAGTATTCATGCAACATGTCAACAGTTAAAACTATTAATTTGTGGTTTCTTTTCATAGTACTGATATGGGAAGTCTGAAAATAATCCATTATTTATTTGTTTTACTTGGTAGTTACACAAGCACCAAAGTCTGATCTCATATCTAAAGACAGGATTATGGTTTTCAAATAATCCCTAAAATTATGACGTGAAAATAATTCATTTACAATTTCAGATTTCTACATATTCTATGTTTTTACTTAACATGTAATGCTTAACAAATGTAAATGCTGCACATACATTTGAAGCATGAAAAAATCCCAAACAGTTTATACTACAGTAGATAACAGATAAAATATTATCTATAGTGAGGCAGTGCTTATATTTCTGTCCTGCCTAATCACAATATTCACTATTCTACTTTTTTAAGTAGTTTTATTTTATGGGATACTGAAAAAAGGATTTCAAAACAACAATGAAAATTTATTTACTTTAAAATAGTCTCACAAATATTTAAAACTGTTTTTAATATTTAAATATTTATAATGTTATCCAGCTATTAAAACCATAAAATAACTCCCTATGCAACATCTTAATATAGAAGTAGACAAATACTTTCAGTATTTCACAAAAACTTCCTAGATTCTCTCCAATGGCAGACACATAAAAGAGGATCAACTGTTAGTTCCTGTAATAACATAAATTTAAAAGAATTACTCAGCTAAAAACTGATAAATACAGATGTACTTAAAAATTAATTTTGTCTATTTCTATCACTAAAAGTGATGTGGCATATTCAGTTCTATTCCAGTCAGAAAGGAGGTGACCTTCGATCTTCCACTGCAAGCAAGTATACTATTTTGGGGGACAATGGGTAAAGGGCACTGGGTGATGACATCCCATAATCTTTTGCTCCTCCTGTCATATTCCATGTAGGAATTGGAACAATCTTTAAAAAGCCTGCCAGAATCAGACTCAAATGTCACTTAGACTGAGGAAAGTCTTTATGAATTTTGATGGGATGAGGTATGGATATCTCCACTACCTCTAGTTAGTTGAGACTGAGCAGCACAGAAGCAGATATTTAGGCATCAAAACCTTTAAGTAGTAAATTATTTTAGCTGTTAGAAAGCAACGATATCAAGCACAACATCAAGTAATTAACTCCAACATAAACAGATCTGTAAAGTGAAACAATAAAAGATACAGTACCCATATTATCAATATGCATTTCATTGTGTTTTAGTGGTTTTACTTTGGAAAAGCTTTACAAGTTTGTGAGAAATGCCCATTAGCATCTGGAGCACCAAAGTAATGCTAGTCCTGATACTATTCAATTGCATCTTATGAATTACCTCGAACAAGTGTAATTTGTGCCTTTCAAAATTGCTCCATGGTGAAAACTAAAACGAGTGCGGTGGGAACGATCAGAAGAAGACTCAGTTCAAAAACCAAACTGCTGGACCTAATGTAAAATGCTAATGTAATTGTACCTTTCATGTTAGCAGAAACTTACAAGACTTAAACATATAATAAATACAGGTATAAATAAATACAGTACCCGCCTTAGCTAGGTGTCTAAGTGAATAGTGGAATTTGTGAGGTGGAAGAGGCCAAGTTAAAGTAATACATTTGATCTAGTCAAGAGATAAACAAGCAAGTTAGGCATACATTCTAAAGAATTATTGAAATAACTTAAACTGAAATTTCCTTTGACCCTGACTTCTAGGAATCATCATTCTCTTTAGTATTTCTAAAAAATCTCTGAAAAGGGAAAATTATTTGCAATTTTTTGATTCCAGTAAGTAATTCAGTGTTATGTCACAGTCCTGAATACACCATTCTAATGCAAATACTCAGTTTATCTCATTGGACTTTCTTTCAACTCCCAATTCATAAATTTCAAAACTTAAATTGCAGAACAGCTGCCAATCCAAAATACTACCCAGTTATGCATCTGTTTTCAGTGCCTACCATCATTAGTAGAAAGGACTTAGACTCAAAATTTTAAAAACAACAGAAATAGCCACCCCTTCAAACCTGACTTGCCCTTGATACCCTTTCCATTTTATTTTATGACCATTGCCCAATTTCTGATATGTCTAATGAACACACCCTCTCAGGGATCAAAGTGAAGGCAACTTAGACAAAAAAATTATCCCATAATCCTTATTGGGGGCGAGGTGGTGGTGGTAATCCCGAAAAAGTAAACTCAAACCAAAACAAAAGGAAAAAAAAAGGCAATACCCCCACGCCCCCAACCACCACCACAGAGCACCTATCCATTGAGTGCTTGTTGCGTTCAAGTGTTATTTAGCAACTAACGTAAAGTATCATTGTAGGGCAAGTGAGAAATAGATTCAATATCTAGGCATGCAATCACAAAGTTGATTATATGGAGATGCTGTTGTGAATGTTCACCCTTTCTGTACCCTTCTACCTATTCATATTCAATTAATTTTATTCTTGCAGAACTATAGCTTCTAAGAATAAATGCAACTCATGAATAAAAGAAGACATAGCATATAAGAATAGACAATAATCCTCTGCCTTATGCAAAGTAAAATTGTTACAAGTAAAATTAATTTTATCTAGAAAGAATCATGTAAATAAAAGAATCGACAACTTGAGCTCTGCAAGTTAGAGTTCAGATCTAAAACTCATCCTTTTCCACTCATATATGATTCTAGTTTTGCTGTATTAGCAAATTCCTAAACTTGTTTATACTAGTCATTCTCTTGCCCCTTTCAACAGCCTAAATGTGGAAATCCTAGGTCTTAATGATTACCATGCAGCAAAGTACTAAGATCTTCCTATCTTAGTCTACTAGATCTGAATATCAAGAGTGCACAAGTGCACTCATACCATACCACTATGGAGTTTTACTTTACACTACAGGGAAGTTATGGCTATGGAAAAAACCCAGCAAGTCACATTGCACAGGTTTATTCACAATATGCGCATTCACTCCATCTGCCAATCCTCAGCAACATCAGTTCCATTTCTAATACATACAGTCTCTCTTTTAAATTTTGCCTCTCCTCTCTCATTTTCTGATGAATAATCATACTTTCTATTATCTGGTTTTGGTGCTAGACAGAAACCATGTAACTAATAAAATTCTTGTAAGAAAGACATACATCTATGTTAAAAGTAATATAAAAATAACATAACAAATATAACTAACTTTGTAATAATACAGAAATGCATATATATGTAAATATATGTTGTACTTTAGCCTTTTTTGATTTTGCTGTCCATGCACTATAGAAACTATATGTTCTTCCAGAAGTATCAAGTAGCAACAGATGGTTTATATAGAGCATTATGCACTTTAAGATAATAAAGACCATCATTATTAGGTTTTTCTTTGTCTTGGCTCAAAACTTAGCAGTAATTCAAATTCTTCACTTACAGTGGGTTTTTTTGTGTTGTGATAGACATTAATTTTCAAAAGAATGTAGGAATTATTCATTTTTTTTACTCATTTATCTTTAAATAATGACAGAATTATTTCATTTTAATAGTTGTCAATATTAAATAACAGAAAATAAGAGTAAAGTTATATGCCAAAACTCAACCGCTGTAACAACACATCAAACTAAATGTGTGCAGTTTCATGTAATAAAAAACCTCTAAGAAAACAATCTTTTTTCATTTTTTTCTTTTCTTTTTCCGTAATTCAGCTTACATTTTCTTTTTAAAACTGACAGAATCGGAATTAGGATGCATACACTGATACGAAAGAAAAATATTTCATAATATGTGCCTAATTTTTGGTAAACCATTACATTTGCTTCCAATGATGTATCTTTACCTTTGTAGTTAACCTTGAAACCAATTGAGCCCACACTTTCATCTGTTTGAAGGTGCAACCACATCTGATTGCTCATGCTCACAATTAAATCTGGAACAAAGCTCCCGGTTAACCTATAGATAGAAAAAAAAATTTGTAAAGCCATTAAGCATTGAGTGAGAAGATTTTTTTTTCTTTTTGTAAGAAATCTAAATAACTATTAAGCACTTTTTAATGTTTGCTTTTAAATTCATTGCATTCAGCTCACACTAAATTAGTTATTTACTGGCTGGCCAGCCAAGACAATTCTCACATTTCCAATGACTGGAAATTTGATAGTAGTCTATAAACGCATGCAACTATTGCTTATGTTGTATTGAAATATTTTATCTCACTTTCAGTTGCTGTTCCAGAAAGACATGCAACTTCCCTAATCCTTAACCTTATCTGACAATCCTGTGTGCACTACTCGGGTACATGAAGGCATATCAATGGTACTAGAAGCCCATAATGAGGCATTACAGTGATTCTTTGATTCTTCTGGTATGCAACTACCCACTTTGGAATACGTGCCTTGCATATTTAAAAGAAAGCTGTTATTTTTAAGTAGCAACATTATTATGAAGGTCCATGTGTTCCCTGTACTCTCTCACGTCCTCTCATCACCTCTTCTACAACAAAGGCAGAACAGCCTGACAAGACTCAGCTGTTGTCTATTCCTCCATTAAGAAAACTATCAAATGTCACAACTTTAAAATCTTCTACTGTTACAGGGTGCTGATTAACTAGAAAGAACTAGACTTGATTTTCTTTTTTTTTTTTTAAATTTTAATATTATTTGCAAAAATTTGCAGATCAGTGCAATTCTAAATGTTGATTCTATTTGCTGAATGAACAGTGTGATAGCAAAAAGGAAATGTTATGAAAGTTGCAGGTTTATGTTATATAGCATTTTCTTCCCAAATTTTTGTCTCAAATTTGGTTGTAGTTTATTATCTGAAACCAAATGCTGAAAAGTTTCCAGATATTTTTCATTCCTGTAGAGTGGATCACAAGCACAACACTGTATAACAGTGAAAACTGTCCATTTTTTGAAGTTCTAACCATTCTTTCGAGCTAGCTGAAACTTAACATGGACTATTCTAAACGTATTTTACAGTTAATTTTAGTTCTTCCCTCTGGTCTTTTTTAGCTTCCTTCTGTATTAAATTGTCTGCTGTGGGAAAAAGCCATGTCTGTTTCCCACATCTGTGTTCACAGATGGAGCTACTAGAAAGACTCTTGCCAGAACTGAACAAGTAAATGCCTGGCCAAAATAACATATTAACTGCTCATTCCTGCACTAAGGGAAAGTGTCTTCAGTGAGTTCAGTCTTTGCCAAATTAGTGGATTAACAGGATGTTCCTGAGAAACAACGCTGATGTAATGGCTAACAGAGTTTTGTAATTGTCACTGGTGACTGACAGTATGTATTTTGAATACTAAGGCCACTGAGAATATTAATCCCTCTGTTGTGTCAGACAGAATAATTCCTATGATAACCATCCATCAAAATGTTCAGCATTTCCATTTTCTGAAATTAATTATAAATACATTTTTTAAATGCATAGTTTTAACAAGAAATACTTTCCAATTAAATAGTACAGGAGGAAAAAATACTATTTGAAAATATATTTTTGAAAAAAAAAAAGAATAAATCAAGAGAACAGAAAAATCACTTTTTGCTCTATTTTTTAAGTCCTTAGGGATCCCTGTAAAACATTTAGGAAGGGGCCACAGAGCAATAAGATCCAGAAAAAACAGTATTATATGAAGGAAGCTATTTAAGATAATAATGAAAGTCTGCAGTTGAGAATTATTCTTTCTGTCCTTCTGGGAGTTCACGTGGCTTCCTCTACCCTGGATTCAGTACCTAGATTCCTCTTCTGGAAGTACACACTCCCTTTTAAGAGCTGAATAGTGAACACTGTCAGCAGTAGAAATGGAAGTATGTGATTATGATATCTCCCTTTTTATAAAACAGCTTAACAGTTACAACACTCAGGAGGGTGTTTTCCATGCCTTCCTCTATGCCTCCAGAACTACTCCTCCCACATACTAGTGACATCTATTCTGCCCCTGAGAGAGTACACTGAAGACTGGGTTTGAGGATATTCAGGAGATTGTAACACTCTCCATTTGCTGAATACAACCTGTAATATGAGATTGGACGCATGCACACACAACACAGCAAGCATGCTAAATGATTGAGTTTCACGTTTTGTACACTGGATTTTCAAAAGGCACATTACAGGAACCAGTGCCTAGATGGATATTGCATTAAAAGTCACCTGCAGCAACTGTCAGACCAAGCTGCTGAAAGCAAACTTCCAAACATCCTGAAAAAGTGCTGTGACTGATATATGGAGGAGAGTCCACCATTTTTTTTCCTTCTACTCCTCTATCGCTTGGTCATAAGAGTTAACACTGCTCCACCTTGCATCTTAGTTCCATAGGAAAGCACTAAGAATGCCTTCATACTAGTCATCTTTTCAAATAGACAAAAAAAAAAAAATGTAGCAACCAGGTTTAAGTCCACTTGGGTGCCAGGCTCACCAGGCTGGAGCAGACTATGACGTTACTAGGTGCAAGGATATACAGGCTCAGAATTACAGGCACCCAGAGAAATTTAACGGCAAGTACTGAAAAGGCTTTGGAGTTTAGCTACTTCTGTGATTAACATCAGCAGAATAGGAATAATCAGGACTGCAATTATCAATGTAGGAAGCATAATTCTATTGAAATGCCACTTAACTTCAGTTTTTGTTTCTGAACCTTCCTATCAAGCAGTGCCCAGTAAAACTAGAAGATTAAACACTAGGATAGGTTTCCTGATTAACTCTGATAAATTGGAAGATAAATGTTTTCACATTATTAACATGTAAACCAGACATATTTAAACCAATATTCTTCACCAATTTTCCAGGGGAAAGATAATTATTTTAAAATTTAAAATCAAAAAATCAAATGACACAACAGCTGATTTATTTGCTATGCATCATATCTCAGAAAAAGTCTGCATCGCTCACAGGAGAAAAGATTTACATGGTTTTTACAGTACTCAATTATCTTCCATCTTCCATGTAATTTTTTTATGCATTTTAATCCTAATAACTTCACTATTGATACTTCTGATCACAGAATAATGATTCTATTGATAAACAAAAATAATATACTTGTGGCTTATCATATTATGTTACTTAATATTACACCCCCATAAATGAATGGGGTATTTTTTTGCTTTTCCATGATCTTCATAGTAATAATTCTTTAAAATTATTTACCTAGTTATTTAGAGAACAGATTCTCTTATTGTATGTTAACAGTTGATAATTCTAATTAACTTTTTTAATTAAAAAAAAAAATTACTCAGGATTCTTTATATTTGTGACAATTTTAATAGTGTAATTCCATCATTTCTCCCCAAACTAAGGTACATCATCAGAAATACTTTTATGAAATGCTAACATCTTCAATGAAATACAATCTGGGCAGATTGTTCTACCACATTACTCAAAATTTAAAATATTATTGCTCTTTGCCTTAATGCGTTACTGTAATTCAGTAACAATACTTTAGTTAAACTTTAATAAGAACTTATGAACTGGCACTTCATAAAGGTTCTTTCCACATGAGAGAATATTCCATATAGTTTAGGAATCTAAGAATAGCTGAAACTGAATTCCAGCATTATCAGCAATATTTTTGAATGATTGGTATTGCTTAAAAAGTAGAAATTACAGTACTTCCACACTTCTCAAATTTATTAATGGTAGCAATTAACTAATAAGAGACTGCATTATCCTAAAGCAATTGCACCACAAATATCTGGCCAAATGCTGGTCTTTTCATTGATAATAATTCTAGAATCAGATACTTAGGTTAGAAAAGATCATCAAGTACAATGGTTAAACTAACACTGCCGAGTCCACCACTAAACCATGTCCTTAAACACCACATCTACACATCTGAACACCTCTGGGGATGGTGACTCCAACACCACCCTGGGCAGCCTCTTCCAATGCTTGACATTGGAAAAATGTCCAATTCTACTGATATTGGCCAGGAAAAAAAAGGCCAAAGGGAGTATTTCCCCTGATAAGTGAGAGGGGAGAACTGGTGACAACAGATATGGAGAAGGCTGAGGTACTTCAGTGAATTCTTTGCCTCAGTCTTCACCAGCTGTCAGGCTTCCCATTTCTCTCAAGTCCTCAATCCTCTACATGGGATTTGGGGGAGAGAGGTCACTCGCAGTGTAAGCAAAGAGAAGCTTCAAGACCACTTGATGAAACTGAAAAGTCACAAGTCTATGGTGCCTGATGACATGCATCCCAGGATCATAAGGAAACTAGCTGATGTTGTTGCCAGGCCACTCTCCATCACTCAAAAAGTCATGGCAGCCACATGGTTACAGGAAGGAGGGAAACATCGCTCCTGAGAGAAAGGAAGATCCAGGGAACTACAGACCCATGAATTTCAGCTCTGTGTTTGCCCTCCAGGAGATGGACACTTCTGTCCAACTTGGTGTCATCTGCAAACTGACTGCACTTGAACCCCTTGTCCGGACCATTGATAAAGATATTAAACAAAATAGAATAAGACAGAAAGGTCAGAATGATTACAAAACAAATTAAAAATAGAAGTTCAGATAATCTATCCTCTGGAGGGGATCTAAAAGGGAATTCATTAGAAAAATCTGTAAATCTTAGAAAAAAAGTATGTTCCGTTTGAAGTTTTGCAATTACTAGTATTAATGAGGTAAAATCAGGACAGAAAATGAGGCAAATCTTGGGTTTAGTGTACTCAAATGAAACTAATTCTTGATATCATTCTTATGGTGAACAATGGAAAACTACAATATATAAAATTGTTTTAATACACTTCCTATAAATATACTGCAGGGAATATAATTCTAAGGAATCTTAGTTTTGTTATTCGTTTTATGATTAAATATATTTTCTACTAAACTTGTATCACATTCTTATCTGTGTTTCAATTATTAACTCATTTGAACTAATGATAACGTTAGGTACTTGCTGCAAGGTCTGTTTATTTAAAATTAACAGCTACATATTTTTTGGCCTTTAAAAAATATTTTCTAAAGAGCAGATAACCCTTCACAAGCAAATTACGTTTTTTAAGCATTCGATCACTTTGTTTTAAAATAAAATTGATTCAGATTTGAAAAACTAAATGCAATGTACTTTAAAAGACATTCATTTCTCCTACATGATATTGATTTACTCAGACTAGAACTATAGTTACATAAAATGATGAACTATAAGCAAGGACTAATTACAAGTTTCTGCATATTTTCAAGTGACCGTGGGAACAAACAGACACACTGACATAACACTGTCTTTAAGATTTTAAAAAGTAATAAAATTATGAATTTGTCTTCTTGAGACAGTTATTAGTATTATTGCCACAAGCTAAGTATTTGAGAAATATGCATTTTGAAGTTAATCAATGACTGTTAAGAATATTATATATCTATACACCTGGGCTCACGCATTCTAGAAAAATGTCCATGAATTATTCAGTACTCAATGCTGGTTTGCACTATGTGCCTTTCTCTGTAGCAATTTTCTTCACTATGTTAACCTGCTCTTTTAAGTTATCTGTAACAGTCAATAAGCAAATTCAGGTCAAGATGCTATAGTACATCTTTTGTCATGCTAACCTTGCTAGCAGACTGTAAAATTTGTGCACAAGCTGTCCATATATCTATTTTCAATTGTTATCATATACTTTTAATATGAGAACACACAAAGAGAGTGCAATAGTTTCTAAAATTTACATATCTACACATGAGTGTCTACACCATGCCTTTCAAACTTCTGATTCTAGCTCATCTTTTTCTTTTGTTATGTCTAGGTCATCTCTTTCTGACTTCAGAACAGTAAACATATAACAATGCATTTAAACTGTCACCTTCAGTAATTTTAGAAGCTCAGTTAGTTTTTGTTCAGATTTCCCTGATTCTAAAAATTATTTAGTCTCATCAAAACACATTAATGACATTCTTCATTGTATACAAACTGTAAATGAAAAAGACTTACACTTGAAGTACAGTTTTAGGATCACCCACTTCTCCTCCATCACCAATTGTCAATGTGTCATATCCAATCTCCAGATCAAATTCTTCAAAATTTATCTGAATAACCTAAAAAATAAAATACGCAAATATATTTTAGAAATAAATAAATGTACTTGACAGATGAGTCTCTAAATTAAGCTTTTCAGCAGTGTAAATAAAAGTGATCTTCCAATTAATAATTGCATGCAAGTTTAGCATATTTCACAATAAATTAGTGTAATTAACCCCAAGATTTTGGTTCAGGAAATATGAATTATAATAACTTTTAGGTATCATCACTCTGCTGACCTCCTCAAAGCACCATAATTTCACTTATTTATGTAGTTGTTACATCTTTATTACAGTTGTGGGTAATCACACTACATTTTGATTACTATATACTCAAAGGGTGAGATAACTAATTGCATTTTGTGCAATACCACTGTCTTCAAATACCAACTAAATAATTGTACATCACTGAGCAAATGCAGTGAAGGTGAAGAATATCATTTACTCCTGACATCTATAATCTGGCTCAAGTAGGAAAAAAAGGCATCAAAGGTAAAAGTAATTTTCTAATTTCACGAAGCTGAGTAAAATACAACTATTAGAAGGATGGCCATTTTTATGATCCTGTAAATTAAATCACTTTACGTATAATTCTGCTTCAGGATAAAAATATCAGCACCATTTTAAGAAAATGATGGAAAGGAAAGGAAAGGAAAGGAAAAGAAAAGAAAAGAAAAGAAAAGAAAAGAAAAGAAAAGAAAAGAAAAGAAAAGAAAAGAAAAGAAAAGAAAAGAAAAGAAAAGAAAAGAAAAGAAAAGAAAAGAAAAGAAAAGAAAAGAAAAGAAAAGAAAAGAAAAGAAAAGAAAAGAAAAGAAAAGAAAGGAAAGGAAAGGAAAAGGAAGGAAAGGAAAGGAAAGGAAAGGACAGGAAAGGAAAAGGAAAGGAACATTGTTTCCATCCATGTATTAACCATGGTAACTCTGTCTAGTTCCTGACAATTTCATATAGATAAAAATGACAGAATACTCATATGTAGAAATTTTAACACTGTAATAAATCATCTTTTATTACAGTTATAATTGAGAATTGAGAGCATTTGTGTTTAAAGAAGTGGATGGCATTCTGACAGATTATTATCATGTCCTTGAAAGCTCATATTCCTTTTATACACTGGGGTTCTGGTAATTGAAGAAGGACATGCTTCTATGAGCAAAAGACAGTACAGGCAAGTTGGAAAACTGACGTATGTTCCAAGGATTGCAATTTGTCCCAAAGGGAGGAGAAACACTTTCCTTTACAGGTGCAAGTGGTGATACAAGTACACTAAGGAACATCCAGTTTGGCATATTCACATATATAAATGCACGTGTGTACATGTATATATGTCTGCCATACCCCAGGGACTGCAGTCAAGTACAGAGAGTTAAGAGGGCACAGATGGAAGGGACATGGAAAATTGTGTAGGCAATTTGCTCTAATTGAGTGAAGAGTAGAATACCACACATAAATCATCTAAATCTCAGTTTTAAAAAGTGTTCTGGATATTTTGTTCTGTTCTAGCCACAAAATTTGTAAGACTAGACATAAGAATTTAAACTGAAATCCATAACTACATTTAAGGCTGACATATATTTCATTCAGTACTTAAAAAAGAAAAACTAATCAAAAACAAAAACTCCCAAACCAACCAAACAAAAAAGCCGTCCTTTTTGGTCCACTTTTAAATTCTGTGCAATTAGATGTGCAGTTACATCAGAACAGAACAGACTCCACAATAAAACATGGGCAAATAATGTTAGTATTGAATTCAACTTGAAAATATATTTCATTTTTGGTCCACTTTTAAATTCTGTGCAATTAGATGTGCAGTTACATCAGAACAGAACAGACTCCACAATAAAACATGGGCAAATAATGTTAGTATTGAATTCAACTTGAAAGTATATTTCACTTATTAACAGTGAAATACATTTTGAAATAACATTGCAGCAAACCCATCAATACTATACTCATAAGAAGAAGAAAACCAAGATAGTATAAAAATTGTATAAGTAATTCATGACTGGAAATCTTAATCCTGTTTCCATTAAACACATGAAGAAATCTAATCTCGTTATCAGATTTTTTTTCTGTAAGTGCAATGGTAATATTTTTTAAAATTAATATCCTTCTAGATATTTTCTATTTGTTGAGTACCACCAGATTGATACAAGGCATTTGTCTCTTTGTAATTGAAGTACTTGTCTTTATAAGTTGTGTCAGAAAGCTAAAACAGTTTTTCTTTAGCACAATCAACATTATCCTATGTGATATGTATTTCATCCAAGGAGAAAATAGAGGTTAAGGAAAATATAAGTTCCAAGATATGTTGGGTTTTTTTAATTAGGAATGACCAAAAAAAAAGGTTTTATTTATTTCACTGCAGAAAAGAAAAATCTTTGTCATTCTTTTATAACAACGGTTACAAATGAAAAAGTAAGAGAACTCCCTGAAAAATATCTGTCTCATTAAGGAATATTGTGGAACATGAAAAAATAATCAAATTTAATTTGTTTGTTCAAATCACAGGCTTCAGCTTCTATCTATGCACCAGGCTTCAGCTTTGATCTTTCCACTTGTCTCTAGTGAATCTCCAAATTATTGATAATTCTGTTGTAATATGGCTGCTCTGATATAATCGTTCACTTTTCTACAATCTGAAATTCTTTTCTGTGATAAAGAGAGCTTTTTTTTTTATTTTTAATCAGAAGAGATATACATTTAAAAAGTTTATAATTTGTTTTTTCTCCATTCATATTTTTCAGAAGAGGATGTTTAATTACAAGATTTCTGTTTCACTCTCTTTGTAACTCACCTAAAACTGTGATAATGGGATAGGTATGACATTGAAAACAGTAGTTCTATAAAGCCACATGAGCATAGATTAGTCTACATTTGTCTTGTATCATATTCTGTGAAACAGTCACATTTTTAAGACAATAAGAAGCAATGATGTCATTAATAACATAAAAAATATAAGAATATATAAAAAAATAAAATCTGTTATAGCAACTGGCTATAAGAAATTTTAAATAATAACATTTCATAATCTTATTCTTGTGAGTCTATTACCAGGATTTCTTCTTAGAAGTTTCTGATTCAACTGAAAATTAGAAAATTCTTCATCTTTGTGCAAAATCGACACTAGTAAATCAAAATCAGAAACCTCAGTCACCAAATAGAAGCATATTTTATGTATAGTAAAAAGTAAAATATTATTCCTTGAGACAGTAAATAATTTCGTTTACCATGCATACCCCTGCTGGAAGAGGGTTAAAACCAGTTGCTAATGGCTACTCCAAACATTCTATAGTATTAACAAAGTATTTCATAACTCCAGGTCATTAAAAGGTAAACAAGCTGTATGTAACAGTTAATACACAACCTATTTCAAACTTAGATTTAACATAATCTTACATGATTTTCAGCACAAACTTTAAAATTGGTAAAGTAAACTTGCCATTTACTTAACAAATGTGCTTGTCAGCTGATATTGAAGATATTTAGTTTTAAGGGAATTTGCACAAACTGAGCAAATAACGTATAGAAACAGCAGAGCTGTCAATATCCGATAGGAAACTAATTTACTACATATGTACTGTACAAGCCTTTACATGTTCCCACTGTAAAAATAAACCCTGTATACTTTTTGGAAATTCATCCTTTGACATGCAAAGTACACACACAATGCACAATACAAAATTTACTTGAAATCTTTCCAAGTATGCCAACAAGCAAGAAAATTAGTCGTCTTAAAGCTATATTTTCAGAGTCCTTGTTTTACAATGCCAGCTTTAGTTTGATCACACTCAAAGTCAGTGGGACTTGCAGTGCTTATTATATTGACTGTTCCATTTAGAATAGCGAAAAGGTGTTTTGATGATATCAGCATTTAAAGCTGATTGTGATGGAACCTTTCAAAATAAAAACTGAAATTTAGGTAAGATGAGCAAGTAATTTAAAACTTCTTAATAAACTTTCCAAAAATTCTGCTTTTACCAGTTATCTAACAGTGTCATTGTTAAGTTTTCTGAAAAATCTATAAATGGCAAACCAAAGTTGGGTGGCATCCTTGAATCAGTTTAACATTACAGTAAAACTTTTGCGTAATTCTACTTTTTATTCTGTTGTTCATAAGAATAAACACTTCAGGGAAACCTGTGATGATTTATTACAATATTCTACATATTTTTAAATCAGACTAGCATTACTAGAGTGTTCTATTGATCTGGTTAGTAGATATATAGTAATTAGAAGTGCAGAGGCAAGTATTTTTCTTGATCTATACATTCCAGTAAAGTCTTTTGTTCCAGCTTCTCAGAGCAAGGTTAAAGCATTAATATAAATGAAATAAGATCCATGGATTTTATTGATGCATACAAACACTGATCATGCTATAATATATTTATGTATTTATTGCATTTATCCACTGTCCCAAAGTCTCTTCCAAAGCTGAATAGAAAAAATGAGACACCACAAAAGATTTTCAAATGACAAAGTATAACATCAGGGAAAAATATTATGAACAAAAATATTTCACCAGTGATATGCCTGAGCTATAAGATTCTGGATAAAAAGATTGTACTATCAAAAGTAGGTTCTGGAAGGCAGAAGAAGAAAATTTCAAAGATTCCATCTCAGACAGTTTGCCACCAGTCTTGAACTATTGTTTCACACAAAATGAGTCAACTAATGATATCAGACATGTATCTGTATGGCTTCAGAACTGAGAATAATATCTTAAAGTTAGGCAATATAATAATTACGATCTGTTGTGGTGAAGGAACCAACCGAGGGGCCACAGAGCCCAGAAACAGAGGTTTGGTGGGCTGGTACCAAGGAGCGAAACCCCTGTTCTGTGAACATGGCTTTTGCCTTTGAATTCCTAGGATTCCTGAGGGGTGGTTCTGTCTACAGTTGACAGACACCTCTTGTGTCCCCTAGGGGAAGGTGTCCTGGCCTGTCCCGCCTTTCTCCTCTTCCTATGGGTCCCTGTGGTGTCACCCCGCCCCCTTCCCTGCATCCTTATAAAGCCCTCATTACTGTGCCTTGCTCTCTTCGGCATTCGGCCCATTTGAGGGTTCTTCTACAATAAACCCTTGGATCACCGGCCGAGAGCCACCACTGCCCCCTTTCTTCCGGCCGCGCCTGGGCTATACAAAACCCCAGGCACGCTCGGCTCCGTGCCCTCCACCGCACGGGCTGGAAGGCTGGCAAGCGAGGCACCGAGGTGCCCCGGGGCGTCCTTCCTTTGTGTGGGACACGCCTGGACCAAGCTGCTGCCATCTCAGCCCAGCCAGCGTGCCGGCGGCGCATTTAATATTAATATAACGATCTTTTTTTGTTTTTTTTAGAAAGAGATACTCAGTAGTCCCTAAAAGTTTTGTGCCTTTACAGTAGCACTTGTGATAAATCCAGTAGACACCAGACTATTACAAATGTTCTGATATAAGTTAATAGTATCTTGAATTTTTTTCAGAGGATATTATTAAATATATCCCTATACACTATAAGGAAAAAGGAGTCTTGTATTTTCTCTTCCTCCATATACATACTATATAAAACCCCAAATTATTCAAAATAAAATATGCTGACTTGTGCACTCTTTATTCCCTTAAAAAAAAAAAAAGATAGCTAAACAGAAGGCAACAGTCTCTCTACAACCTGGTCTGATCTTGCTATTTATAAACCCAAAAGAAATGAACAACTTTGAATGCCTGATTTAAATTGAAGCTATAAACCCAGAAGCAAATAGTAATAAAAGGCAGTAACACTAATAAGTATTATCCAGTCTCTACAAGGAAAAAAAAAGTCCTATTTGAAAAATAATTTTCTGGAAATTATAATTATGTACTTCAGTCTCCAATTATTTTGTAAGAACTTTTTCAAAGGAATCATTTGGAACAGAGATCTAACAAATTTCAGTAGGTGTACCTTCTTTCTGTGCCTTGGAATATATCCTTTAGAACCTACTCCTTGGGCAAAACTCCAGCTCATAAATAAAATGGGAAAAGGTTTTATTGAATAGTTAATGACTACCTCGAGAACTTCCTATAGCTTTTGAGAGAGAGCATGCTCAGAAGGACGTGTTCCAGACAACAGGTTTTCCAGACAGTTGTTCAATATGTGTATCTAGTTCCTGATGAAATTAGATCCCTGAAGATTTTTCAAGGAAAGTAGTGTTCCAGGTGAAGTACTCAACTTTTAAAAATTTCAAAACATACAGAGCAGAATGGTGTGTAACTGAGGCAAGTATATGTTCTTCAGGACTGCTTCTGAAGAGGAAGAGTAAAGATACAAAGTTGCACATACTTCTATATGAACATCTGTTATCCTGACTCTTCCAATGCAAATGTACCTATAAAAGTATTTTCAGATGTATAGTAACATTTTCACTCCATAAAATGGGACATTCTACCAGTAAAATAGTGATGAAGTTTCTAAAGGTGTTATGAATATTTTCTCTTTACAAGAGTAGTTCAGTATTAAGCTAAGATACAGCTTAAATGAGCTATATATTAGATAATATTAAGGAATAAATATGAATTAAAACACCCTTCCAAGAATGTAACATATCTAAGAACTGTTTTGTAACATAAAAATAGTTTAATTGGTTCTTTTGCAGTTACATATTATATGAACAAAACATAATCCAAAATGAAACAGCCTAAATAATAGAGCATCTGTGTCCCTTCAAATTTAATTAAATCTTTGAGTATCAGACAGGATGAGAAAAGTGGGGGGGGGTGGAAGGCAGAAGAAAACTTGGAGATTCAGAGAACATTAGAGAAATCAAAGCTGCAAGATAAATGTTCATTATTATTACAGGGGATAAATGCTCTCCAGTTGAAATGGATAGTCACTTTATTGTTGAGTCCCCTTCTTGGAAATAGGATCCATCATACTTAAGCGTAGACATCTACAGTGCAAACAACTATATTTGATGTAGGCTTCTTCAAAAAGAGTGAAAAAACCAGCCTAGAGTGTAATCTAGTTCATCAAAAGGTAGATAATTCACACTAGGTCAACCACATCTTAGAAGCACCTATTTCTCTTGACTAGAAAGTGAGATTAGGCATTTATATGTGGATGTCTATGCTGAGAACAACTGAAATGTATTTAAATCACATAAATTTATTATATTATTATATTACATCATTTAGAATCCTTTACTTTGGAGCAACAATAGTTAAAAACGAATGGATAGGCCTCCCTTTTCCTGAGAACAAATACATTAAATTAACAGCATAAAGAGAATACATTTTTTCTTTTTTCATGTTATAGTTTTCTGTTTCCATAGAAGTATGGCATATTTTGCTCACTTGCATTCACAATAGGAGTTTATGAGATTGATTATTCAGAGCAATACAGCATTGTACAATACTTTCAATATTTCCACAAAGAGAAATGAATGAGTGCAAATAAATCATTAAGCAAACACATTGTCTTTTACTGAAGTTTCTGTGTATCATGTTCCCAACAATAAAAACCATTAGATAACTTTTATCTTGAGAGACAGAATATTAACCACTAGGCAATTACTTCAGATTGGATTTTACTTTTTTTTTCAAATTAAATATCTTAATATTAGCAAATGCTGTCTCATTCTACTTATAAAAATTACTAGTAGTTGTACTTAAAATTAGTTAATTTCACTTATTTTTATTAAGCTACTACAAAAGAAGATAAAAATTTTGATCTAGACACTGAAGGAAACTGCTCATTAATAACTATGTCTAGCACAGTGAAGGAATAGTATTTGTACCTAGGAGATAGCAAGAGAAGAAATTTTAGAACTTGAAAATTCTGGGCACCTCTCTAGTGCCAGGACATTGGTTACTGGTCTAAAAAATATCTATTTCTGCAGACATTATCTTGCAAAAACCCATGGTATGAATGATCCAAACATACTAGCAACAGCAAGAAATCCACCTCACTGAAAAATACTCACAAGATACCTACTTTCTCTGTTTTTCACTGTTTACTCTAGCAAGAAAAAAGCTACCTAAAGAGGAGTGCACCTAATGATGTCTGGTTTCCTTTGTCACTTGTAGAAATAAAATTAGGCAAGGAGAAGAAAACACATCCAGTTTGTATCTGAGTGTCCTCATATGCCCGCAGGATGGTTCATTGCTTTTGTGCTGAGGATGTCTGACTACTTCCCAGTAAGTAAATGATGTGCATTTATATCTGATGGTACAAGCTAATGAAATGCCGCTATCTGATTGATCAGCTTTATCTCCATAATTTTCCATAGAATCACAGGTCCCTCCATCAAAATAATTGTGTTATCATACATTTGATTATAGAAGAATAGTTTCAGAAGGAAAATACATTGAATCAATCATTTATTATAAGACTTAGCTATCATTTTATTTAAATTATTTACACTAGGTATAATTTTATTTACTATTACTGCTACCATGGAGCAGCTAATCCTGGAAAATTAAGGACAATAAAATCATCAGGAGCAGTCAGCATGGCTTTACGAAGGGGAAGTCATGCTTGACAAACTTTGATAGACCTATAATTAAATGAATTGCCTGGTAGCCAAGAGAAAAGCAGTGGATATTGTCTACCTGGGCTTCAGGTAGGCCTTTGGCATTGCCAAGATATTAACAGACAAGCTGTTGATGTGTGGGCTGAGCAGACAGCAAGGTGCATTGAAAACAGGATGAAAGTCTGGGCCGAGAGGCTGCTTATCAGTGACACTAGGTCTAGTTAGAGGCCAGTAACTCACGGTGTATCTCAGGGGTCAGTATTAGGACAAGTCTTCTTTAACACCTTTATAGGCTATCTGGATGATGGGGCAGACTGTACTCTCAGCAACTTTGTCACAACAAAGGGATTAGTGGCTAATAGGCCAGAGGGTCATGCTGCCATGGAGAGGGACATCAACAGGCTGGAGAAATGGACCATTAAGAGCCTCACAAAGTTCAACGAAGGGAAGTGCAAAGTCAAGTCTCTGGGCAGGAACTACCCCACATACCAGTACATAGTGGGGGCCATCCAGCTGGAAAGATGCTTTGCAGAATTGCAGAATTTTTTTTTTTTTTACTTTCACAGATATGGAGATGAATAGGCTCTAGACAGCCTGAAAGAAAGTATAACTGACCAGGACCATTATAAAGAGATAGTAATAGGTATAAGCAAGAAAAAAATCAACTAATCTATACAATCACAATGCAAAAAATCATGTTCATCTTTCCCTCACAAAACCTTTTTTACAAAAAGAAAAAAATTATTATTCTCAAATAGCAAAGTGGTTGCAATCATAGGAAGAGACTGAGGACTTCATATTAACTTGCCCCTGCTTTGGTTCTTCCTTTCAGTAGTTACTCAGAAAGGATATCCTTGTATCCAGCATAGAAATCTGCCCATTTTAATCCCACAGAGGGCAAGTCATCTGTTCCAAAAGAAAGCAGAGAGGTCACAAACTGATGTCAGCCTAACCTGATGGGCAGCCACACATCCCGAAAGGGACGGAAACACAGGAACCATACTGTGAGTTAAGTCTCAGTGCAAACCTTCAGTTTGCCCTCTGAATGTGTATTGGGTTTACATAGAAAGGTTTTGGGAGCAGAGGTACTGCAGGGTGAGGGGAAGGTGCTGATGTAGATTTGTTCTTTTTTTAACTATTCTATTCTAATTTAATTGGCAGTTAATTTATTAATTTCTCCAATTTGAGTCTGCTTTGCATATGAGAGTATCTAGTGAGTGATCTCCCTATCCTTATCTTCATCTGTGAACTTTTTCTTCATATTTTCTGCCCCTGTCCTGTTGAGGAGGAAACATTACAGAGTAGCCTGGTGGGCCTCTGGCAGCCAAGACTAACACACTGTAGAATGGTACCACAAGCCTTTGAAGGAGTCCCTCATAGAAAACAGAGAAATAAACAAACAAAATACTATCAGCTCTATTTCCCAGTCTAGAATCACAAAAAAAAAAAGATATATATTGAGTAGAACAATTTCCTGTAAAGATCACTCGCAAGAGCAAGCAAGTGAACTCAACCATGGAGAAAAGCGACAAGTCTCTCTGCCAAAAATTCATCAAACAAAAAAGACTGAAACACCTCAAATGCTCACAGTACAAGCACTGGAAATTTCCTATCACAGTCTCTCAGTCATATATATATATATATCTTTTTAAATGTTCTAGCTTGGGTATGGATATTCATCATAAGTAAAAGTAAGAAAAAATCTTTGCATTCAAAATTGGTGGGAGACATAACTGAGACCCAATTTAGGAACTTACAGAAAGTCAAACAGAACTAAAAGTCAAATTTGACATTTAATTTTATCTAAAATTTTATCAAAAGGTGGAGTTAATAGCTGAAATACAGGCAACAGCTAGAATCTATTACTGCTAATGGCTCAAAAAGAAATAATTGTTTTTGTTGCAGCTATTACAATAAGCACAATCTCACCCATTCCCTATGGGTAGCTCATATTTTCAGAGTCTGAAACATCACTCCTATAGTCAGAGATGTGGCAGGAAAAAAATTTACAATAATTAAGATAATGAACCTGTCCTCCTTGCATAGTGAAGACCTATAGCAAAATTTCAGAATTGAATGACAAGTCATTTATCCCTCTACAACTGCACATACCTCCTGACTCCAAATTCTCTTATTCAACAATTTAGTCTGTTCCCTCACAGCCAAATCTGTTAACTTCCTGTCACAGGAATAGCTGGATTCCCTTCTGTGCTCTTATTCTGCTGAGAGAATCTCCCCTCTGTCCACATATATTTCTGAGACTTTTTATCTGTAGTATATATGTGACTCAGATATTTTAACTGGATCAAAATGTACATCAACAATATGGAAGAATAATGTAGCCAACACTAGAAAGAAATTTATTGTGCTCTGAACAGAACTGAAATATATTTACACTTTCTAGTTTCATATAAGATAAAAATGCATTATCTACTATCGATAAATACAACAGCAGCCTTTTTAATTTCCATGGATGAAGAACACAATTATCGATAAAATACATAGCTTAGAAAGAGCTTAAGTATGCTCACACGTTTTAATCATTTCACCGACTGTAACACCTGCAGTACAGCTGCACACTAGGCTTAGGAAAACCCAAGTTTGAAACATTTGCTTGCGAAAAGAGGTGCAGTGTGTTTTGTTCCAACAGGCCTGACCAAAAGAAACTTTATGAAATGAGTCTTTGAATTCATGCTGAAGCACCCTGTCTGCTCAAAATTTATACTGTTAACCTGATTAAATATCGATGGCAACTGGGTTTAGGCTCATAATCAAGCTTAGGAAATATTCCACTGACAGTTTTGATATGGTTAACAAAATAACAAATAACACAGATGTGGAAAACTAACATGGGTACTCAGCACTTTGCTGATTTTTTTTTTTTTTTTTTTTTTTTTTTTTTTTCCCCCCCACAGGAAGAAAATAGCAACTTAATGATATGAGGAAGGAGGAAGGGAAGAATAGAATGTAAAAACATATTAAAAAAAGGACTATTTTAATACAAATTTATTAAAGGACAACCATATTTAATATCATTTCAGTAACAGTTGCAAGTTATTTCCTAAGTATAATTCTCCGGACTTGCAGAAAATATCACATGAGGAGTTTCACAGATACTTTAAATTATTTAAACAGTTTCTTAGAAAGTTAAGGACTACAGCAATTGGAGGCAGATGTTATAAAGTTACAGCAAGCCCTGCCATTTCAACAAAATTCAGATTATAGATTTCCTAACAGAAAATTGACATCTATAAAAACCCAACAAACCAAATGAACAAAAATACTCCAAAAACTAAGAAACCCTAGCAAAAATAATAATTAAAAAAACCCTAAAGCCAAAATCAAAAGTCAGCTATCTCACAGCTCTCAAACATGTCATTCTTGATTTCAAAATTATTTCAAAATGAAATAGATAGAAGGATAAAAATGAACACTGAACACTGTGAACAGTGAACACTGATGAACCTTCAAAAACCTATATTCGAAAGAATGTGTTTTAAAGAATGTATTTATACAAGCAGCAATGAGACATTTATGCTTGAAATACACTCAAGATATAATTTAGAATTTGGTGGTGACAAACAAAAGATAACATACAGGTAAAATTAATTTTTTTAAAAAATTCCTATCATATAAAATTAACAGAACCAGGATCTAGTTTTCTGATCCATCTAAATTTAGCAGTTAGCTCACATATTTAATTTCTTCTTATAATTCTGAAAAAAAGCCAGCTTGTTTTTTTTTTTTTAAAGGAATCCTTTTGCTTATTTTTCTCCTTGATGCTTGGTGATGAATGATATGTGGTGTAAATGTGGTTGAGATCCGTCAGAAAGTATGTCATTCTAGCACTGACATTTTCCACAGTGTTTCTGTCACTGTGGATTAGAAAAAAATCACCAAGTATAATTCATAAGATGTGAACTCTGGTTAACTTTAGCCCTAATTCAGATTTCACTGGTATTTTAGTCTGGCATTAAATTTAAAATTCATCATTTTGTGGTCTTTCCTTCTTTTTTTCTTTTCTTTTTTTTTTTTTTTTTTTTCACAAAACAATGAAAGGAAAATAGGTTTTAAGTTTTTAGGAGAAAAGAAGTACAAAAAATGCACTGGGGAGGAGATGGGAATTAAATTTTGAAAATACAAAGATCTACTACTCAAAACATAAACATAAAATTATCCCATTACCTAATGTCAGAACAAATTCCCGGCAATACATAGCACGGTCCAGAACCTAACTGATGAGTTTATGCAATATTCCACAAGATATGCAGGTATCATTTCTCTTACTCGATGTGAGAGATGTAATGAAATGGAGTCCAAACTGAGAAATCCTTGCTCTCATTTCTGTTCAGATATTCACAAGAACTTTTTCAAGGGCCCCAAGAATTAATAATATGCGCATCACAGCTGAGGACAAGTAAAGAAGTTTATATTTTGTTGCTTCTTCAGAGTTCCACATAAAGGCATGATTTTCTTGAATGGTATTTCAGGCAGATCCCTGGAACTATAGCTTTGCTATTTTTGATCAACAAAGCTTTAGTTGATTCCAGAGTAGCCATGGATAAAAGTGGCAACCATCACTTCATTGGCATATATAAAACACTATACGGAAACCACATTAAGACAACCCAGAAATGGGAAAATTGTCCATGAATTTACTCCGTCGTACATTGTTGGAGAAGTCTTGCATGTGTAGGTGCTGATCCTCACAGAGATTTTCAACCACCCCTCCCAAGAGGGCAACAAAGCAAGGTATAAGCCATCAAGAAAGTTTAAATAGTATGTTGGTGTGATACCATACAGGCAGCCATAGATATTCCACTGCTGCAAAGTTATGTATCAATTGCCCATATTTCTTTCTCCAGTGAACCACTATTCAGAGCTTTATACATCATAGATTACAATTATTCTAACCATAATATTAATTATTGAAAAAAATTAGTTGTTTTCTCTTAAACAGATCAACTCCAGAGAACAGGATCCTGATACAAGAATAAGAATGCAAAAAACATGCATAAGAACAATGAAAATATGGGGATCTCACTGATAACATCAGATGTGTCAGTGCACCTTCATCAATGAGTTTTATTTTTCACTCCATCCACATGACCTTCCTTTCCCAAACAATTTTTATTCTGCTTTTCAATAGTAAACTCACTGTCATCTCTGGCCATGTTTGAGGTTTTTAATTATGGCCCTACTCCACTGTCAACAAGGCTTGGGTATGAAAAGTATATTTGATTAACTGTATGAGGCAAGAGACCAACTATAATTCAGTACAAAGCTAAGGAGGCAGATAATTGACTGGGGAAATATTTCTTTCATCTCTATGGTGCTGTTTCCAAACTTATTTCTGAAATCAGTTAGGGAGAAAATTAGCTACATTCAGTCCTGGATAAAGCCATTTACACTAGAGTTAAAGGGCCTTTCAGAGTCTTTCATCTATTGCGTTCTCCCTTAAAAGTTCTCAGTTTCTGAGCTATTTTGTTGCAAATGATGCAACAAGGAGCAGCTCTGAAGCAAGTCCTCATGGTTCTCACAGTTGTAGTATAGAATATTGTAAATATCGTCATGTTGTAATGAATACCATCACATTATTTGTTGTAGTCATAATAAATAACTCTTAAGGAAAAATCTTCATTTATATATCAATGAGATTTTTGACTTCAAGACACAAAACATCATTAAAATCCACATTCGACATACAATCTTTACTCAGAACAACAAAAAAAATTCCAACTAAACTAAATAGAAGAAAAAAAGTTTCCAACACCAAACCCAAAAATAACATTATCACAACACAGAACAAAAAGACAAATTATAAAAAATCCACCCCTGGACCCTTCCCTACAATTATGATACAAATTCTTCACCATCATTCTACTTCATAACACAGTTTAATACTTGTTTTGCCCACTATTTCTCCCAATTAGTATGCCTTCTAGCAGTCACACAAGACCAGCAGTATTGTGTTCAGAACAGTAAGGGAACATTAGCATGAATCAAAACTAAACACATTAAGCCACTTATGATATAAGCAAAGACTTTACACATGCCAGTTCCTCAGTATATCATAAAAAGAAGTTGATCTAACTTATAAAAAGATCTCATTTTCTTTTAATCTCAACAAGTTAATGTTCTTCTAATCAGTGCTAGACACCTTTTCTGTAAACTATAAACATATCTGAATGTTATTCCAGATAACATTGTAAACCTTTTATCTATTACTTAGTTTAAAAGCTCCATAATTCATGTGTATCTGCATTTCAGTGCAATATCAAAGAGTTATAATTATTCCAACCAATACCATGCAAAGAGCAGTATTTTCTGGGTAATGCTGAAGCTATTATAATATAGGTCCTAGCACTACAGTCTGCCCATGATGAATCTAACTCAGAATATAGTAATTTCAGTGATATATTACAGAAGTTCAGAAACAGTGTCCAACTTACACGTTGAAATAAAATTACTTGCTTAAACTAACATTACTTCTTTACATTCTTATTACTGGTATAATGCTAATGTACCACCAACAAATAGGTATTCCTGGTTATGGCCTTATCTAAAAGTTCATATTTAATTTTAAATAAGTGACCTGTTCTTAATTATTGTTTTCACACTATATCTTCAGAGTATTTAAATATATGATGAGACAGATAAATAGGCAAGGTGCGGTAATTCAACTTTGGCTGGCCGTCAGATGCTCACCAAGTCACTCCATCACTACCCTTCAGCAACACAGAATGAGAAAATTGAATGAAAAAGCCCGTGAGTCAAGATAAGGACAGGGAGATTGCTCACTAATTACTGTCATGGGCAAAACAAACTCAATCTAGGGAAAATTAGTTTTACTGACAACTAAAAATAGAGTAGGAAAGTGACAAATAACAACAAAACTAAACCCACCATCATCCCAACCTCTTTTTGCATGGGCTCAAATTCACTTTTTTGTTCCTGACTCTTCTGCCCTCTCCTCTCTCCCAAAGTGGCAAAGGGGAACATGAAATGGGGGCTGCAGTCAGTTTGTAACACTTCATCTGTGCTGCTCCTTCCTCCTCATGCTCTTTCCCTGCTCCGGAGTTAGAGGCCTCCCACAAGAAATACTTCTTCGCACCCTTCTCCACCATGGGTCTCTCCCACAGGCTGCAGTTCTTCAAAATCTGTTTCAGTATGCTCCTCCCATGGGGTCACAGGTCCTGCCAGAAACCTGCTCCCCCTTGGGCTCTCCACAGAGAGAGCTTCCTTCACAGCTTCCTTCAGTCACATCAACCTCTTCAGGCACACGTCCTGCACAGATCGCAGGTGGATCTCTGCCTCACCATGGACCTCTGTGAGCTGTAGGGGACAACCTGCATCAACGGCACTCTCCAGAGGCTCCAGGGGAACCCCTGCTCCAGCACATGGAGCACATTCTTCCACTCCTTCTGCTCTGCCCGTGGTGTCTGTGGGGTTATTTCTCTCGGGTGCTCTCATTCATCTCCTTCAGCTGCTGTTGTACAGCATTTATTGCTCTTACTCAAATAAGTTACACAGGTGCCACCAGCTTGCCTGATTTTCTCAGCTGTGTCCTGTAGTGGGTCTGTTTTGGAGCCAGCCAGAACTGTCTCAGTCTGATATGAGGGCAACTTCTGATCTCTTCCTAGACAAGTCACCCCCTACAGCCATCCCTGCTAGTGAAACTTTGCTTTGTAAATAAAATCAAAAAACACATACTAATGAAATAAAAATGAAGCATGCATACACTGAAGTATTTTACTGAACCAGCAGAAGTTAAACCTATGAGTTCTGATTCATACCCAGATATTAAAACTGTGTATTCTTACATGGTGTTATCATTCAGGTACTAGGACAGTTTTCATGATGTGGTCATATGCTATTTTGCAGTATTTACTGTTTCAGAGGAAAAAAAATCAGTGTAGAATAACACTTAAGCACATTTTATTTTAACTATAGCAGGCATGATCTCTGACTAAAGAGAGGGCCAATTTTATTCTCCTTAGAATTGGAATTTTTATATACAGAATAACTTGTTCTTTCAAGGGTTTTGAGAGAAAGGAAAACTGCACCAGCCCAGTACAAGCAAAATATGCAACTACTGGAAAGAGTGCAGTGAAGAGGCATTAACAAGATTAAGGGATGGGAATTTCTTTCGTATAAGGTTGAGACAGCGGGGCTTGCTTACCCTAAAGAAAGAGAGGATCACTGAATCTCAATGTCTATAAACTCCTGATGGGAGGATGTAGAGAAGATGAAACCAAACTCTTTCCAGTGGTGCCCAGTGACACGACTGGAGGCAATGAGCACACACTAAAACACAGGAGGTTCTTTCTGAACATCAGGAAACAGTTCTTCCCTGTGGGAGTCACTGAGCACTAGCTCCGGTTGCCCAGAGAGGTAATTGCCCAGAGTCACCATTTTCTGAGATATTCAAGACTGTCTGGGCAGCTGCCTCTAGGTGGCTCTGCTTCAGCAGTGGAGTTCAACTACGGAACTCCCAGAGATTTGTTCCAACCTCAGTCATTCTGTAACTCTGTCAATCACACTGACAACCAGAGACAAAGCATTTGTTCAATTAATTTTCTGCAAATTTGTAAGGAAAATTGGAAAGGAAAGTTGAAATTTGTAAGGAAAATAATACTGAGGAATGATGGCTTTGAATATTCCCATAAAAATATTTTCAGTAAAAACGAAGTTCTGAGGTTTTGAAGCTAATGCTGTGTCACCATCTTGTGAACTTGCAGGGAGAGAGGAGGAAGGCAGAATTAAGACATGAACAGCACCAGTGAAGTGTAATCCTTAACAATCTCCGAGTCATTAATATCTTAAACCTGCAGTCACCTGTGAGCTGCCAGTAAATACATACCAGTTTGTGAGCTTAAGGTTTTGCTTCAACCAATGGTAGAATGTCTAAAATCTTATTTGGCTTTTTTTGCTATGTAGACATGCCCCTGGTGCATTTAAGAAAGGAAACCATTTTATGGAAAATATGGCCACGAGGGTCTTAAATGCATTCAACCGCTCACTGGAGATTTTCAGGCCATTTAGGGAACTTGTTCAAAGTGTAGTAGCTGTGTTTCATTTCCTCAAATAGTGTGATACTAAATTCTCTCAGCTGGCACATTTGATAAAAATTTCAGAAATTCTAGATGTGTATACACATTTCATCTTGCTCACAAATTGTTTTTAATTAAAGAAATAAAAATATGAAAATTCTTTGGGATGAGAAATGGATCTTAACTATTACTTTTGAACTTTTTGCCCATCTGTGGAACAGAGACTGAATCATTTTTCAAGGACACTTGGTACTTTTTTAATGACCTATAAATTGGAAAAATTTGATTAGCAGTCCTTGGAACAAGGATCAAACAAACAAACAACCTTCTCCCCAAACACATTTATAATCTTCATTATCAAATTCTAATCAGTTGTATAAATATCCTTTTTTCTTCTACAAAAATGGAAAATAAGGATGGCTTCCACATAGGACTTTGTAAAATTAGAGTGAGAAATACACCAGTGTAGCTAAATGGTTTTTGAAATTTTGAAAATAGCCAGGTTTTCACTGAGTCCTCTGATGAATTCAGGTGCGAAGAAGTGGGCCTTATAGGCCTGTCTGATCGGTTAATGGAGTGTGATGCAGATGGCAATATAAAACAGAAATTAGAGGTAGAATATACCCCTGTACCAGTAAACACAGATGTTGATAGTCTTTTATAAAACATTCCTGAGCTGCACAGCTAATTTATGTTTTATTACATCTAAACAAGTCCATTACACTCAGTTCACACAAAATGATACACCTGGAAATAGAATATAGCCATTGCTGCCAGGTGTCTAGTTCTTGAAATTGAAGACAACTGCTGTCATAACTTAGCTTTATTGCTCTACTTTGACTCATCTGACATTATCAGAACTCTCAGTACTTTTGCTTTAAAGTGTAGGTATAAATTATATGGGATTTCAATACAGTGGTTCAGACAACGGAATAAACATCTTCAGAACAGTTCCTCATGAAGGGAAAGTGAATTCAAGAACTTCAGCAACTTCTCACATAGTCGAAGGCCAAACGTGATATAAAAAATATTATATACAAAGTAGCTGTTCTGCTTGTAACACAATACTAGTGGGCCCATGAAATTGCCTCACACCATTGGATAGTTGCGTCTGGGAATTAATTCAGAGAATCACATAAAAAACATGATAGCATCTACTTGGCATACCAAAAGTGAAACAATCTTAGGGAAAACAAGAGGTCTTAACATCTGTCCATACTCATCTGGTATCAGACATTTCTTAAAAATGTCTGAAATGCACCTAGTACAAAACCTGGACTGCAGTGATAAATCATATTAGCGAAAAATGTTATGGTCTTTGTGTGCTTTTGTTTGGTTTGTTTAGGGTTGAGGGTGGGGGGAAGTGGTTGGTTTGGGTTTTTTGGGGTTTTTTTAAAGAAAAGCCAGAATATTAAACTTACCTTATTAGTATTGATAGCTGTGATGACCCACACACATTGAGCATTGCTGTCATACTGAAATGGAAAATTGGGTGATGTGAAAGTGCCTCCAGGCCCCTGAAGATTGGATCCACAAGTTTTGACTGCAAAAAGAAAGTTCACCTTTTAATTCACACTGAAAATGCATGTAGCAGATTCACAAACCAATCTCTAACCTACTCTAATCAAGATGTGAAGAATTAAAATACCATTGAACAAAAATAGAACCATCTCTTACAAGAGAATAGAACATTCATGTTTAGTTATTCTGACAAAATAAAGTACACTTTCTTTTGTGTCTAAGCTTATAATCTTAAAAAAAGTTTAAAGTATTTGGAGGAAAAACAGTATTTACAGTAAGAGAAACTGCCCTATTTATTTTAAAATTCTTCAAGGACTAACTTATGCCACCTTCACTAATGTCTTGAAAGAGAAATTTAAATAGTAGGAAAAAAAGATCACTTTTTTCACTGTGCATATGTGCTTTTTTTGTGCATATGTGTTGGTGTATGGCATGTAGAGCATTTTTTTCTCCTATAACCTCTGTACAACCCCTTGAACCAACGGCCAAAGCACTGAAAAGTTTAAAGAAAGCTTGTAAAAGTTAGACTAACCCAAAACACTGTTATCTATTTCTAAAGAATACAAAGGGTATTTATTTTCAAATCAAAGTCTGTATGGCTATTTACAACAGCATGTCAAGCAAAAAATAAACATATTTATGTAGCTTGCATCTCTATCACAAATAATACGAAGGATATAAACTGTGTCCTTTGTGCTTTTAAATGACACTTTTAAGGCACTAAATTTCTATTCTGTTGAACTTAATAACACTTTTATTGTTTTTTCCTTGATATTCACATCTTTGCTGAATGCTCTACTGGTTAACTTTTCCTGTATGAAGACGTAGAACTGAAAAGCAACCTCAAGTAAATATGAGCTTATCCTATTTCTCCAGTGATTATTGACACCACATAAACTGCAAAATGTAAAGAACTATTTCTTCCACTGTATTCTGACAGAACACTTTGCATAATTGAATAAAAAAAATTGACACTTAGATACGTGAAATAATCCTAGAGTTGCATTGCACTTTCACAAAGCATGTTTATTTGATCAACACTGAACACAGGAAGATTCAGCTGCTGCTGGATGAAGGCTTGTTCCTTCCCTCACATTAGCATCTAGAAAGAATGTCACTTTTGCACCACCCTCAGAGAAACAATACTCTAGTGACGAGCATTTTCAAAGTCACACCAGACACCTGGAAACAATTAGAGGGCATAGAGGTGAGAGGAAGGCTCCTCGTTTAGGATTAGTAGCTGAAGACATTAGGGTCATGAGTGAGACTAATGCCAAGCATGGCTTTTTGTCTATATATTTAATAAGAAGTTGTATGACTCCTTGCTGCTTGTATCTGTGTGTGGGAAGTAAGTCAGGAGGGGGAAAACGGTGACAATTTGCTGCTCCATCTGAACATGTGAGTCCATCCTTCGGGGCAGAGTTGGGATGTAAAGCACAGCTCCTTTGCCTGTGTGCTGTGGAAGAGTTCTGAGCTCTGTTTGCAGCCTTTTCTTGGTGTAGCCACATAGTGAAGGTCTCAAAGGAACCATGTCATTCTATAGTGGAATGAAAGCTAATTCTTTGACACCCAATGTCTATTATTTATATGGATTTGAAATATTCCTAACAGACACTTCCTTACGGTACTTTAAGTTTGAAATCCAGAAAAAAAAAGGTTTTAGTTAGGACAATTTCTGTGTATTTGTGCACACTAATATTTTCATTATATATATTAATATCTGATATGTAGCTACACACGAACACTTTAATTCCTTGATGCAGGTATTCATCATACTATTTGCCATTTTATTAGGTCATCAAATATATTCGGCAAAATTCCTTTATGCTTTTCTTCTTTTACTGAATTTTTTGCCCTTTATCCATTTGCTTAGGGTCAAAACAAGATGTAGACTTATTTCTTCACTACTTATCTATTATAAATTCAAAAATTTCTGATCTTTAAAAGACGTGTTTATAAAACGTGTAATGAAGAACCTTCATGAACTACTGATTTTATATTAAATCAATGCAATTTGGATATCTATCTTGATGAGTCCTAATATTTAGCCCTAATCGTTTTTAGCCCTAGGTTTTTGTCAGCTCCTTATGAAGCAAAATTCATAATGTAAGTTGCCTAGATAAACAAGCATACTGAAATACAAAGTTCATGTTAAACAAAACAGCATAGGTGAATCCTTTTTTTCTAATGAAGTGGGGACACTAAGATTAAAACTTCGGGTACTTACAAAAAGTTTAATAGGATTGGCTATCAAACAATGGATAGATGCCAAATATAAAAATCACTGTGAGAGTAAGAATTTCTGTTTACCTTTACACACAGGTCTATGATCACTCCAGGCAGCAAAAACTTCAGCTATCCTCTGACAGGTGATACTTTTGGAACCTTGTAGCACATAGTCTTCATCACAGGAGAACTGTACTGTTGCTCCCAAGCTAAAATCAAACAATGACATAAAAAGAAGCTTTTTTTAACAATCAGATAGCAGTCCATTTTTTCCATTCCCTTAGATATGATGATCTTGATAAACAATACAAACATGCAATCCAGAAATTTCAGCTCTCAATAGTAAAAGGCTGAAGGCTATGCACTAGCCTAACAGTGCATAATGTTCAGTCCTCTCTGGCCCTACTTTGTCTGGAGCTGGTTTACCTCTTTTAACAGTCATTTGGAGGTCAAGTGACTATTTTCTGACCTAACTTCAGACCTCCATATAGTAAAAATTTGACAAACCTAGACATTGTGAAACTAAAAGTAGTTATTTATGGTAATTGAAGGTAGGAAAGAATGGGAAAGTAATATAAGGGAATCACCTAGAAGAAAAGTCATAAAGGTCAACTACAAGACTGAAAAAGAAATCTCCATTATAAACATTTTATTGCTCCCAGTGAAGACCTCAGGATATAAATAATTAACTGTGAAAATCTCCCACCCCTTATTCTTCTTCAGGAAATCTAGTGCTTTTGACTTTAGAACTGGGGGGCATTGGAAGGGGGAGCAAAATACAAGAGAAAAGGGCTAGATATTAATAATGTTTCTTGTATTAAAAAAGTGTATTATTAATAAGAGTATCATATATTAATTTGCATTATTGTAAAAATACTAGCAATAACATTGGTTTATATTTTTATTAGTAGGTTTAGATTTTAATTAAGCTTGCAGTGAAGCCTTAACTTCATAGAAGTGGTCTCTGTACTCTTGCCAGAAACAAGATCCTGAATGTAACCTCTACTAGATAATGAAAGTTACATGGTGAATAGGAGGATTTGCTCATTTAACTGGCATATGTTTCTCAAATTAATGCAAGAAAATAAAAGATTTCTAAAAACATATTTCTAGGTGATTAGCTGTCATTATTTATGAAGTTACAATGCTGGCTTGAAAAGGTTTTGTACTTTTTCATATGAAGCTGACATCTGGTGCTTGAAACAGCGCAGGACAAAACAAGAAATAAGTCCAGAAAAGCTTTTTTGTTTTTTTTTTCTTGGTTGTTTTTCAAGTTTTTCTGAGAGAAGGTTTGGGGGGTGGGGGGAAGAGGGAAAAGGGAGGTTCATTTAGGAAAAGTTGAATAAATCAATACATAAATGTATATTCTTGAGATAATTCTTTTCCTTTAATATCATTATGGTTTCTAATCCTGATTACAGCTGAAAATAGCCAATACATCAGGCCTTTCTCTGACATCAGTATCTACTGATTTTACATAATTTCAGCCTGTTGAAATTTTTTGTCTATCACAGCTGTAAAGTGTAAAATGTTTTACACATACACATGACTTACAAGATCTTGGCAACACTATGAATGCAGTTCTCTGGATATTTTAAGATTAAATGTGCAGTAACTCCCCAAGAGTTTGTTATAGCAGCCTTCCTGTATAACTTTGTAAGCCACGTAGTTATCAGACTCTCCTTTGATGGATGAAATTTTCCTGTCTTTGATATGTTACATACTGTAAAAAAAATGGTTCGTAAATCCCTCTAAGCATAGTGTCAATATTTACTTGTCTGGGATCTTCAAATCTAGGTTTGATCCCACAAGGTATGACATTCATTTTTGCCAAAAACACATACTAAAATTAATTTTTCTCTGAAGAATTAGGCTTGCAAAGAACAAGGCCTGTTTTTCTTTTCTTATAGATGGCCATTTTAGTGCAATTCTTCAATTCACAAAGGTAGAGAGGAAAATAAAAAGGCTGAGCACACATTCCAGAGAGTAACTTTTGTTAGATAATCTATTCAAATGCATCTATAATGAAAAAAGCTACTAAAGAAGATTGATACTTATCAGAACAAGAATTAACTTAAGGGAGTTAGAAATGTTAGATATTTGAAAATGAATGGTTTCAGTACAAAATAGCTGATGAAATCTAGGAAGTACCTGGGCCTTAAAGAGACATAGATACTAAGAAATGAGGATGTGAAAGATGACACAGTCACCTGAACAGACATCTCAGAAAAGGAAGATTCGAAGATTTGATAGTGGATAATAACTCTATAAACTATTCCAAAACAGTTCCTGTTTGTGTAAGAATGTTTATGAAAGAATGGGGTAAAGAATAGCTCTAGAATCCACCAAAAAAGAAAGGGAGAGATAAAAGTGAAAAATTGAAGAAAATAAAAAAAAAAAAAAAAAAGGTAAAGGCCCTTGCAATGTAAGGATAAAGGCTTTTATAGGCGACTGAGGAAAAAGAGCCACCAGGCAGATCACAGAGCTGGAGGATATTTCAAAACTATGAAACACAAAGATTATTTATCACTAATGTAAAAAAATATGCACAGCTGCTAGAAGGACTATATGTTCAGGAAAGTTCAAAAGGTAGCAATTAGGAAGACAAGAACATCTTTCTCAAGATTAGATTTTCATAATTATCTGCTTCAGAAAGTCATGTTGAGAAAATCTGAGTATCTTTACTATCAGGGAAAAAAAAGGAACACTTGAAGAAAAATAACATGGAAATATATTGCCTTTAATTAACCATGGACTGATTTAAAGAGGAAGTGCCGAGCAGGAAGTACACCATTTACAAATAAAATTATACTCCTAGTAAAAAAACTAACAGGCAAAAATCACAGAGGTCTGAATGATTATAAAGACTGTACAAGTATTATAATTATTTCTATCACCTACAAAGGTATAAATAACACTCACATTACTAAGTCCACTTTACTTGTCCAAATCAGTTTTGATATTAAACTGATATGTAATAGCATATGACTATAAGCATATGACTGGACTCATAAACAGAGTGAGACTGGATAATTTACAAAATCTGTGACACATATGCTGTGTGAGTGAGACCTACTAAGGGCAATTAGCTAAGCAGATGATAAAGTACCAGTCTAAGAAAGAAAACAGAAGAGTAGGAGATCAGTTCCTATGGAAGATCAACTAAAAAAAGACAATAATAGAGAGCTTGTCAAGAAAATGTTAAGAAAATGTGTCTCTCAGGAACTTAAGAGCATAGTCAAGATTACAATTTTTTAATATTTTGCCGTCATTATCTATCTATACACTCTTAAAAATGGAAATTCTTTCAATTCTTTCCAAATTTGCTAGTATTAGAAAATCAGAGCATTATAGAATATTCTGAGTTGGAAGGTACCCAAAAGGATCATGGACTCCAACTCTTAAGTGAATGGCCCATACAGTGATCAAAGGAGAGATCCTTCTTGTTTCTGATGACAGTATTTTTTTTCCCAATATCTTTAATCTGTGACCTAGAAGAATTCAGTTTGAAATTCATCTTTCTCTAAAAAAAGTTTGATAACTTGAGTACAAAATGGTAAAGCATCGCTTCTCTCCATTGGAGGGTGTGTGAGGCACATGAGGTGAATACAATGAAGATTCAAAAAGGACATGCAAATTACCAGGAAATAATTATTAGCTCTAAGACAAAATGAAAAAAAGATAGGCCAAGAGTTTGATGAGCATTTGTGTGGTGTGGTGACATAGCAACAATCTCAGTAGAGTTTTAAGTTTGTTGTTTTTGTTTTGTTTTTCTTTCTTTGACAGAATCCCAAATGATTTAAGGATTGTGTTATAGGACAAGGAGAGATCCTTGATAGGATAAAATTGATGACATCTATCACATATCCAGAGGTACTGTAGGAGGACATGTGAGAGATCTGATCTCAGCCTTCTGGTATGTTCGAGAACTAAAAATTGTGGAGTGAGAAAATCCGACCATGGAAGCTGGTTTTAGGAGAACCTCTGAACTCTGGGCAGGTATTATTTTAGATAAAACTGGCAGAGTAGTCCGAAGACAGATTGTGGGAACAAATGACCAAAAATAGTGTGGAAAAATAAGGACAATTTGATTTCCTGACTTACATTTGATCCAAATTTCTTACCAGACAAAGCCCCTTAAAAGTGTGAGTAGACTATTTCTGCTTTGTAAATCTCAAGAGAACTGAAGCATGGTATAGCTATGAAGTTGTTCATTCTTGTATATAGTATAGATATGCATCACCAAAAAAAGAAAAATCTCAAGGATAGTTTGAAAATCTCAAAAAATTTCAGAAGCAGAATATATTCATTAAAAAAAATTGTCTCTGGATGCAGCCAATGGCCATTTAGTTCAGTATGTTAACACCAAAACTGATGAAAAGTTAATGCTCAGAGAAAATCTTTAGAATACAGGAACCATTTGTGGTTTATCTTCTGATCATTTACGATTAATGAACTTTCTGAACTGGATCTATTAATTTAGTAGTCCCTGGGTGACTAAATTAGACTTTTTGAATGAGACCCTAGCTAAAGCTAAGACTGGTAAGGCAAGCAAAAAAGCTTCTTTGGGTATATTAGTCACAAAAAAAAATTCATATACAATATGGATTCATTTGTAAATGGATGAAGCAATCTTGTGCTGCTGAAATCCAATATGGAAAAGGCAGAAGCACTAAATACCTTTTCTGCATCAATTTCTACAGCAGATGTTCTCCTAGGCATCTGCATGTACCAACATGATTTGTGAAGAAGAGGGACAGCCAATACTGGGACATAACAGGTGAAAGGAGGCAGCTGTATTCAAGGGCAGGCAGCCAGATAGCTTTCACCAAAGGCTGCTGAAAAATCTGACTGAGTCTGTGCAAGGTGAGTATCATCTGTGAAAAACTATGATGAGATGTTCTGACTGATTGTAGAAAGGCTAAGATTACATGAGTTTTAAAAAGGGCAAGGAGATGCTAGGAATCTTACATCAATCTCTGGAAAGAACATGTGCTCTAGTAAAGCATGAACCGGAAATCAAGAGCACGTACACAAATTTACCAAAGCTGGATTATATTTGATCAACTTGATTGCCTTCTATGACAAAATGACTGGCTATATGGCCCAGTGGTAGATGTAGCAGTGCTCAGTGTAACAGTGCTCAACATCAGCAAGGTTTCTGAGAGCACCTTTTACAGCAGTGTGTTTTGAGAGCTGACAAAATACGCACTGAATATATATTCAAAATCGGCCTGGCAGCTGTGCTTAAAGAGTAGGAATGAATTGCTTCATATTCAGCTGGTGGACAGTAATAATCTGAGCATTAGAAAATCAATATGGGGTGTGATGCTGTTTAATATTTTCATCCTCAGCCTTGATAAGGAGACAGAATTTATGGATCCACGTATTCATGGATCAAATTAAAGTAGGAAAAGCAGCTGACGCACTGAAGAGCAGACCTTCAATCCAGAAGCCTGACAAAGTCCAGAACTGGGCCAACAGAAACCTCATGAAACTCAACAAGTAGAGGTACAATGTTCTGCACTATTGATCAGTAACCTGTTCTCATCCTGAATAAAACAAACTATATACTTAAGAACACTGGAAGTGGTGGCAGCAGATCAAGTGAAATTCTTTCTCAAACGAAGCTACATCTTCAATATTAAGCCAAATGTTTTGCCTCCCACTTCAGGAGAGAGATTGGTAAAAACTCAAGAGTTTGGAGATTAGTCAGGCTTAAAGCATATGATCTACTGTAAAAAGGCAACTAGGCTTAATTAGTCTGACAAAGAGAAAGCTAAGGTATTATCTAATAGCAGACCATAATTATTTCAGGAGCCATTATAAAGATAGTGAAGCCAAACTTTTATAAATGTTTCTAAATTTCTACACACTACTGATCCATAATTTTTATGTGCAAGCTACAGATAGGTTCTACTTTTGTGTCTTAGAGTCAGTATGAGAACTGAGCTAAGTCACAGCATCTCTCACGTTAAGAACATGTTAAGAACATCCATAGGAACATTTTCACAGATCAGTTTTTACATTACTTGGAAATATTACTGCAAAATGCTAGCATTCCATGATATAATGTTAGAATATCTAAATCTTCCAAACTTCTGATCAAGAAAAATCCTTACTGTGTGCTGAAAAAACTAAAGTGATGACTAAATTTCAGTTTCAGAGGACTTCCTGACACTATGGAGGTCATTGGTAATTAATCTTTTTTTTAAAATGTGTCATCTGTTCTCACAAAGCTTGTACTGTCAGACACTTGTCCTTGACAAAGGAACAACTTAACTGTTAAAAAAAGTGATAGGTACAGAGATCCCCTATAAAATAGCCTCATATCTCATGCTGCAAATCAAGTTTTGTTAATTTTTCAGGACGTTTGGCTTCAAGTTTCCAAGTCTAGAAGCTCACTTTGCATATCTGCAGAGAAAGATAGGTGATTCAGAGAAGATGTAAGGAAAATCAAGTGTGAAACTTCTAGTCAATCTAGTCAATTAATGTTGAACTTCATTCTTCCAAAGAAAATAACTCTAAATTAATTTATAATATAAAATGAAAGAAGGTATTATCATTAGTTATACTGTAAGTCAATCCATTGGTAAAATAAACTGTCCTTATCATAAACTTCATATTCTTCCATCAGTAGAATATGTACTTTTAAGACTACATCAGCATTTTTATCCAACAGTATTCACTGCTTCGTTGACATACAAGTTTGATCAGAATCTTGTGTTTAAATCCTAGTGGGACCACACTACAGAGGTAGAGGGATAGAGATGGGCTCGTTCATTCGTACCATTGAGATGGTGGTGGAAGAACATGGTTGCATCATAATAAAACACCTGTTCAAGGATAATTCAGTGTAGATATGTTTATTCCACTAGAAACAAAGAAAAATAGAAGCAAGACCACGTGAAAAATTTTTCTCTTTATCTATTACATCTTATATTTTTACGTAGTGGCATTGATTCTCAAACTGGACATGTAGAAAAGATATTTATTTTACTGGATGACAAGTAAGGTAAAATTGCAAATTCCAGCAGAATAATCACCAGTGTGTCTAAAATTTTAAGAAACTCCCAGGGAAGGGAAGTTTTCTTTCTGAAGTAGAATGTTTTTCTCAGAACAGGAAAAGCTGGCAGCTATAAGTAAGTCTTCTTGACTTTATTTCAACATGCAAAACCTTATATGCTCAAATTGGCATCTAGCATCAGAAACAATGCCTTTAATACTCCAAAATATGGCTATGGAGAATTTTCACATTATAAAAAATATCGAAAAGGGTAAACATGGAATTACAGGCCTCAAATGATGTCATGGAATGCTCTAGTTTTTCCTAGAGCTTGAATTACAGATTTTGTAAGTCTGCGTAAGAACAATGTAAGAGGAAATGAATGTGCTGAGAACAGGTAGTGTTTGTAATCAGAACAGTAGTAAAACTGCAATACAATCCTTCCAAACCTACACCCTCACATTTGAAGAAAGCTAAGGAGATGTGACAAGAGCATGCTCTTCTCTAAAATATATTAAATTGTACAGAAATTAAATTTTGACTGATCTTAGTAGAGATAGAACTAAACCTTTCTTCAAAATACTTTGTTTCCAAATGAAGCCATTGGAATTGGAATTGTCACTTTCTTTTCAGAAAGGAAAAAAAAGAGGCAAGCTTAAAGTAAAGCTTCATTACAGAGAGAATGACTTCAAGAAGGGAAAGGTGAAAGTGTGCTATTTTTCTATCTGCCAGGTGTAAGACAGCCCAGAAAAGATTTTCCATAGTACTCCATAGATGGAGTACATTCCATAGATGTTTTTAACTAAATGCAAATGTCTTAATTATTTATTTAAAGAATTTGTAGCATTCTTACTTTGGAAGCTTATGAAGCAATTGAACAATCATTGTCATAATGGCAAGAATTGAAATAAGGTTAACTTAAAAAGGAATTTTATTAAGTCTGCTGAAAATTTTTAGTCTGCCTTTGTTCCCTATAAGACCTTTATAAATGCATGAAGTGTTCAACTTCAGCTGAATGTACATGTTTTACTAATGTTCACCAGTGCTTTTCTTTACAAGTATAAATCCAAACAGATAATTTGCGGATTTTTTTCTAAGAGAAAAAAATGTCACTGAGATTAGTGAGAAATCAGGGAAAAGAAACACTGGAAAATATACTGACTCTGGTACTTGTATGTGTTGTATACTATTGTTCAGTAATTTGAATGCCTTCTCCTTTCATTTTCTTGTAAATGTATTTGAAATACGAAAGCCTGATACATCATCCCAGTGTACAGTGATAAATAATGCTAACTGAAATCCTAACATTTTGGTCCAAAAAGAAAGATGAGGGCATGATCATCATCATATCTTTTTCGAGCTACTGCCCTCACATAAATTTAACTAGAATAATCTTTGCAAGTAGGTCTTTTCATGATCACTTGCAGAGATAACACTAGAAAAGAACTGGCAGGTTGTCTGTTAAACGCTGTTGCTCTCAAGCCATATTTTTGAAGTTAAGATATAAAACACCAGACAAAGTAATGATTCTAGAAAGTATGACAGTTAAATACAGCTTTTTTACTATTATTATTTCTCTGAAAATATCAACTTTTTTTTTTGCCAGCTAACATTAGAAATTACATTTTTATAAAATTGGTTAGAAAGCTTTCTCTAATGCAAATTGAACTTCTGCTTTTCTCAAGACTAGAGAAATAGGGAGACTATTATGACTAATAGAGAAATTATAATAACTGTTTGCTAGCTAGCACATTTACTTAGGATGTAATTTTCAGTTCTGTCTTCTGCCGGATTACAAGGAGAAAAGACAAAATACACACAAAAAAAAATACAAGTTATGTAAAAGAATGAAGTATCATAATTTTGTAAAATCTTTGTACATCCAGATTACTCTGAGTTATCTTCAAATGCTTAGAAGATGTGTGATACAATACAAAATAGATAGAAAACAAACCTGAATGTAATAAAACCAATTAATTTTAAAATTATCACCTTTCTATTTCTTTCTATCTTTTTTCTTTCATCATTAAGGTGTTTTGAAGAGTTTTCTAAACATAATGTGAAATTAGCATATGATGTGAAACAAGAACATAGCTTTAGATTTATCTTTTTATGCAGTCTAAAGTGCCTTTATATGTCAAATATAAAATAATATGCATGTTAACCCTCTTAAATAAATGTTCAAGAATTGAAAAGGGAAAAAGTCAGAAACTCAGAAAAGAGATTAAAATTAATCCAAAGCATTCTCAAAAATTCATTATTTATGTCTCTACTCATCAACCACTGTTGATACTGGAATTAGGAGTCATGTTCATTGAAAAATAACATAGGATATTTTGAAAGAGTATTGAAAGCCTTTTTTATCTTACAATATAAGGTATTTGAAAGATAGCTGTGAATAGAGGAGGATACATAAAAATTAATTTAAAAAATAGTCTGCAGTAAGAGTGCTAAACCAATGGGAGGACTATTAGGGCAATACATCTGCATGTATCAAAATTCTGGGTTCCTCGAAAACATACTGTAGGAAATGTAATTTCTCTATTAGAATCCAATGAATATTACTGTAAGATCTGAAATTTCTTCTCTGAGGTTTTATTGTTCTTCTTGTGTTATATTCAGTTTTGCTTTGTCCTTTGCAAAAACCTCCAGTACAACATGTATGCTCAATATTTATAAATCCAACACAGTATTATATGAGAAAATAAACTTACCTTCAATCCTATTTTTGTCAGATTTTCAGAGATATATGATATCTTCTAAGTAGGTATCTTTTTGCATACTAAGTGCATTCTATATTGCATTACATAATTTTTTACAGAATTCTAGAGCACTTTTTAGTGAGAAGGTCAGTTTTGAAGAAGTACTAAGCAACAGCTATACATTTTCAACATATTCATTTTCCAAGCTCAGTATTACAGAAATGATACAATAGCAGAATTTATATTTTACCTAAAATCTGAGCCTATCCGTTTTCCATTTTCTGGTTCTCCAGGATCTGGACACGAATTGGACGCTTGTTTAATACCAACTTCATTTACTGGAAAAAAAACAAAAACAAAAACAAAAAAAAAAAAAATTTAAAAAAAGAGATGAAATAAGTTTTTAGAAAATACAGAGGTAAGCAATTAACAAATATGAGAGTATATTCTTTTCATTTTAGGTCTTTTGAAACAGATTTTCTACAGAATATGGTCACCCATATAACTCTAGTTTCAATGCCTAAGTTTGTCCTCCCTATAATAAACAAAGCATGTATTTTCTGAATTAAAAAAAAAAAAAAAAAAAAAAATTTTTTTTAAAAAAAAAAAAAAAAAAAAACACAAGTTTTTTATAAGATGTATTTTTATCAGTTATTTTGTTTGCTTGCAATATTATTGAATCCATATGGGAATGTTATTATTATTTCTTTAGAAACATTAACATTTAAAGGAGTGTTCATCAGGTTTAGGGCTGTAAGATTTTATTCTGAACATACGCTAATAAATGTCATCTCCTCTAAGAGCTGACCTTTTCTCCTTGAATTGTAATAAAACTTGAATGCATAAGGTCCTGCTGAGAGAATTGTCCTTAATCAGTATTGAAAATGCATATATACCCAAAATATGGTGATCTGAAGGTAAACTCAAAATGCCAGTTTGATTTGCATACATTTATCTTACGATAAACTAAAATGGATCTTCAGAGAGAAACTTCCTGTGAACCATTATCTGTATTTTTCCAGAAATTTGTATGCAACAGTCTAACCATATCTCAGCATATTCAACCACCTATTCACAAAACCGGAAAATTAGCAAAGGATGTTAGTCTGCTGTTACTTAATAAATTCATGGCTTAACAGAAAAATATTTAAAAAAAAAAAAAACAAAACAAAAAAACCAAACAAACCAAAAACATTGACATGAAGCCAAGTAATTTGTATTAAGGAGAAAAATATTTTAACCTTTATTCATCTTTGTTACTGATGAACTAGACCAGTGGATTTGCAATATTAGAATTTTACTTCCCTTTAAGGAAAAGGTTTGCATACAATTAGGGTAACCACACTACTGGATTAAAAAAAAAAAAAAATTAGATTCTAACTATACTTTTAAAGGGTGTTCATTAACTTTCAGCTTTTAATGAAGACGAATATAATTCAGAATCCTTGGGGGTTTCTCTTCCTTGAAATTTGTCTTCTTACGCACACAGAAAGGGAAGAATTGGTTTGGTAGCCCCGAGGAAGCAAAAGGCCAAATGCAAATGTTGTACAGGCTTAAACAGAAGACATCTCAACATAGCACAGTGCTCAAAAAACCTATCAAGCTCAGTGCTTGGCAGCTGGAACCACAATATTTACTCTCCTCTGTCCCAAGACACCTGTAACATGTCAAAGGTTGCTCTAAAAACACACCAACGCAATCTCTGTTCATCTGCATTTCTGTGTTCAGGGGTCTTTTGGGCCAGGAGGAGTCTTCTTCCTGGTTTCAGATTTCAGTCTTTTCCTCCTCCAGTAGGAGTACACGTGATGAAAGCATACTAGCTACAGAAACCCATGTTCATGCTATTGTTGGAATATATGTATTTCTCTGACAACTACAATTCCATAGACTGCATTTAACAAGGCCATCTTGTTGGATAAGCATTTAGAATTAACTCTCTCTTTGAAATATATCATTATGAGACATGAGAACCTCGGAATCATCAAAAGTAGCCTGCATATATATAGAAGACATTGAAACTTCTCTGACATTAAACATATATTAAAACTATAGTTTAAAAATTATTCATGATGTCTGATAATATTATAGAAATTATAATGATGCCATTTGGCCATGCATTGTATATCAATGCACACAGAAGAAATTTTTACTGTAAAAATAAAAATAGTGTTTAAACAATGTTATTCCTATTTATTATAGTTCATGTTTTAAAATTTCAAATTATTATTTTATTTTTGTACACTATGTTTTCCCGTACACAGGTAATAGAGTTAATATTCATATAAAAAGAATATTCTACTGGATTGCAAGACACAAGAACTATTATATACTTTGATTTCTACCAGAAATGGAAGCTTGAAAATCCTATTGGTTTGTGACACCTTCTGTATAAAGTTTCATTCCTAGAAATACTCTACAGAACATAATTTTAAATGGTAATATATGGAATTATCAATATTAATAAACAAAAATATAGAGGCTCATGTTAAAGAAAATCAATAAAATAATTAATTTTTTTTTTTTTTAAATAAGACACATACTGCAGTAAAAATACAGAGGAAAGTCTTATAGGTAGATATTGATTTCTGATGTGATCTCAATTCTAAAATGCATTTACACAATCTTAAACCCGTTCTGGTTTCTGTTAAGTACCTAGTGAAAAGTAACTTCACAGTTTAGGATTTTTGTATTGATATTACTTTTACAGACAGAATGCCTGACTTTTCAGTCTACAGCCCTATGTAATTCCAGAGATATCTGTCTATATATTTTTGTTTTACACCCAATATGCTCATATGACAATAAGCAATTAAAGTGTTTCCTGTAGTAAATTAAATTTAGGGAAAGCATTCATTCCTGGTCTGGTCATGAAACTGGTATCAAGAAATTTCAGAGTTCTAATCCAGATTGAATTATATCCACTAATTAATTCGTTAGTGTCAACACTTCTAAACTGAAGCTGATGCATACTTGTTTCAAAGTGTATCATCACATCAAATATCTTCTGGCTTTACTCTGTGCAAATCACCTGTGCATTAGTATTGAATGTTATACAACTGATACATTAAAAAAAAAAGATGTAAAATAATGAAAGGACATACAGATGAAAATGTTAGATGAAAATTTCTCGAGACATTGCTAATACAAGGCATAATGTAACACAGATATTCACTTATCCTTATTTTCACTAACGGTCGAATGTTGGTCATTATTTTTTTAAAGGACCCTATCTGCCATTGTAATGCAATGACATTAGACACAGCTGAGGCCACACTGAGAAAATTATCTTGTCAACAGCCAAATACATAAGCTTCTTATGAAATACTATCTCTTCAACATTCTCAGCTACCAAAGTGACTAGAAAATCAAATGCTAGATTACAATATAAAACCTTAGTTATCTATTTACGACAAGATTATGATCACTAAAGGTACAAACCACCAAGGTTTTCACCTTCACTTGACTAATATATGTAATCCATTCTGCATAATCAATAACAAAAAAGATAAAGATTTTTCCAGCTTCACATAGCATATAATAACATATGAAATTATCTAAAGACCTTCAAAAATATGTTGATAAATTTCATCACTAATTTCATAATAATTAGCTTTGGATATCATGAGTATCTGGTACTTCATTATAAATATGGAATTCCTATTAAAGTTCATATAGCAGAAAATGTAAAGGTTAGTGCAAAATGAACAATCTCTTTTATCATCCATTGTATTATTATTGTATTGTTATTAGTATCTACAGAATCACAGATGGGCCATCAGACAGAGACCTCAGTGATGTACTTTATAAAAACTACTGTAATTATCTTACTGTTACTACTTCTGCATAATCAGTCTGTTTTCCATTCACCCAACAGGTATAAAAAGAATATTTGTGTTTAAATATTTTGGTACAAAGTTTTCTAGTAAACCAGAAATGTCTTACAGAACTATTTAGGTGATGCAGTTTACAGAGAAGTTGAATATGGCAATACATGACATTACAAAAATTGAACAGAAGTGTGTTTTGCTTTATTTTTCTGACTTGGTGAATGCTCAAGAGTCATGCTGCTTGGAAACAACATTCTCTAAAAATAAAGAAATCATGTCTGATACCTTTACAGTTTAAAATCTAACACCGAAAATTAAAACGTATGCTAACGTGTCCTGCTAAGTTCTGGAAACTGAATCCATCACCAATACTTTCAACAAATAATTAGTGTAAATATGTCCAACCTAGGGAGCTTCAAAAGCAAATCCTTTCAGTCCTGGGAAGAATAATAAAATGTAGTATAATCCAACATATGCTAAACATTTGGTCAAATTATTTACTTCTAAATATTTTAAAAGTGGTTCTATTCCAAAAAGGCTTCTATAAAAATGGCACATTCTTTTTCAAAAGTATCCTTTGAATATATTTAGAGACACACACCTATTTAATTTGTGCTAGAAAGTTGCCTGACTCCTCCTTACGATTTAATCAGGACTTGGTCCACTGAGGTATCAAGCACTTCCAGTTTCTAATTTCTGTAATTAAAATTGAAGGCACCAAGCATCTCCATAATTTTTTAAGCTACACCTAGTTAATCAGTTAAAATGTCAAACTTAATGAATTTTTAAAAATTTCAAAAAGTGACCTCATATGTGGTTGTGCACTTGTAAATGAGGATACCCTTTAGTTTGCACAGCATTTGATGCTACTACTAATGTTCAATTAAAAAATTGATCTCTGACTCACAGCTAAATTTACAGCTGACACCTAGGAGGCTGAATATTTGTTTCCTTGCAAATATTGTAAATTTATTGCGAAATTACTGACAAAATAACATGTCCTTCTACAATGCCAGATTTATAGAAAGGCTGTCTTTAGAGTAGAACCATACTTAAAAATTCACCATGCAGACTGGAGAAACCAGTTCTACTATCAGAATACATAAATAATTACACACAAACAACACACCACAAACCACTCTTGCACTAGAAAAAAAGTAACAAAAAAAGGAGTACACTCACAGATGGAAAACTTGTTGCTGTTGTCTTTCCCTGGAAACAATTTAAATCCTCTAGATTTAAAATCTATGGCCTTTTTCACTAGTTAAAAAAACAAAAACAAAAACATGTATCAGGCAATACAATCTAAAATATTTCATTTGGCAAATTTTATCATGGAAATATACACAAATTAGAGTACTGGCTACCTCATAACTTCACATTTTGTACCTTTGGTGTGAAACAATTTACAAAAATAAATATTAAGACCAATTTGTATACTTGACAAAGGAAAGAAGTGGTATTTGCAACTTAATTTTTCTCCTGCATAACTAATTTTAAAAAATTATGGCCAAAAGTGTTTATTTCCACGCACCACATAATTGTGTAAAACGTTGTCACACATTTACGGAACTTGGAAAATGAAAAGAATTATAAATATTTTTCCTCTAAAATAGCTGTTTCTTCTCTGCTGAGAAAAAAAAAAAAGAAAAAAGATATTTGAATGTAGAAAATAAAATACAGTCTGCTGTTCTGCTGTTGGTTCTGCAGCTGGTCTTCTTTCTAGCTTGAAAACTGTTGTTTGCAAAATGTGCTATGGAAGGTAGCTGTCTCCCACCTCTCCCCTAAGCCCACAGATAATCTGTTTCTCTAAAAGTCCTTCTCGTGGGCTGGCTTTATGAATATAGACAGTTAATCCAGGCAAACCTTGTGGCCTCAACATATCTTTGAAAGAAAACAACTAATAAAAAAGAGTAGACCCAAAACTTAAAATATATAAAAAATGTAAGCAAGAGTAAGCAAACACACTACAAGAAACTTTCCTTTTCAGTCATTAAACTAAGTGCCTCATCTCTAGTATGCTTGGCCTGTGAGCAGTGAATTGTACATTAAAATGGACCTTCTTAAAAGATTTTAAATTTTAAGTATAAGTTGACTTTAGGTACAATATACTTAAGTGGCTTTATAGCCACTATAGCCACTATATATTTTTTAAAAATTGTATGGAAGAAGATGTTTTATCTTGGCTACAGGTAAATACTGATGATGAAGACAGCATAGATTAAAGGAGCTATGTCTAGGAGAACTTAACATAAGAAGATACACTGTACATCATCAAAGAATTTTTCATACCCATTACTTCTTACAGAAAATCGATGGCTATTCAAAGAATCTTTACATTAGTTATAAATACCACAGTAGCAAAATATTGATATCTTTTTATAAATAAAAGTATCATTACTAAGCACAAGAGCAGAACCAGATCCAGAAGAAAGAGTCTACTACGAAGAAAGACAATTTATAGGATAGATACAGGATGTGTTAATAAATATTTTTACACTTCTGATTGAAGAGACCATATTTTCTCATAAATACAGAAACACTGTTATTTAAAAAGGCAAAATGTAAATTTACTTGTGTGTTATCATAATGTAAGGAATAAACATTGATAATTGTTCCAGGAAATACATTATTTGCAAAGTGAAACATATATGTTACCACAAAGTACTAGATTTCGGGGGCTTTTTACCCTTAATAGGAAAAGCCCCTCCCCCCCTCCAAATTAATTGAAGTCCATAGGAAATTCTATCCTCAGTGGAAACCATAGACCCAAGAACTCTACCTTCATATAGCAGAGCAATACTGGAATAACAGTAATGCTCGCTTGTAGTTGTCTGAGCTTTCTAAAATGTTATTTCTATGTAAATAGGAATGTTGGACTATAGCTCTAACCCCATCCTGGCTTTCTTTGAGGATCAGACTAAAATAACTCCTCATAAATCAGAAGATAGGCTTAGTTATTCTTCCAGCACCTAAGCAAAATGGGAGTGGTCTTGAGTATACAATCTCAGGTGCTGGAATGGGTTTAAATGCTCTCATTAGAGACATCTTTGTCCTTTATTTTCAGAAGTAATCAAAATGACACACTAACAAAGGAAGACTGTCCTGTACTTTTTTTTTTCCCATTTGTTTCTACTCATTCTGAAACATCTAAATGGCATATCCCTGGCTTATGTACACAAGAAGAGTTCACAAGATCTAAGGTGGAACTGAAAATAGTTTAAAAAGTGTCTTTTTGAGCACAGTGAAATCAGTCAAAGATTTTTATAACAATTTGCATCACTTTGCCAAGACTATTAAATACCTCTAGGAAAGCAAGCAAATCCAGTTCTCTAAAGCCCCTTTACAAGAGAAGAATTTTACTCTTAACTAGGGTTCGTATGTTGATTTATTGAACATTAGTTTCTGAATACACTGCGAAGGAGTAGTTATAGAAATTTATATGGCAAATATGCCAACATTAAAGTGTATTGGGCTGAAAATGCATGAACATACATAAAAACAACCCCACCATCACAAAAAAAAAAACCAACAAACCCCTACCCAATAAATAGATTATTTTATACTTGGCAAAATAAGCATTATTTTGCATGTCAAACATGACAGTAAGTACTTAAAGTGGATTTCACTTTTCAGAAGTCTCAGAGGATGGATTTGTGACAGCAAACTGTGTAGTTGTACACATCTAATCCCATCCACAAAGAAAAACAGACACTTTAAGAGATCAGTTTATCTGGTCTCAAGATACCTACTTTTGCATGAAATGAGTTTATATGCCCATTTCTCTCAAGAAAAAGAGTTCAGATATGACCATACTACAAATATTTAAATATGGTCAGACTAGTATGTTCTCATATTTCTGAACAGCCAAGAGCCAAGAAAATAGATTACACCAATGAAGTAGGATACTCCTGTGGAGACATACCAATAAAATAGGAAGGTAGTGATAAGACAAAAGTATATTTAAAAAATAATCTAAATGTATGAAAACCTATATGACGTAATCATCTTTGCAGTGTTTTAATGCAAGGAGAAACTTTTTTTTTTTTAATACTACTTTAAATATATATGGCTTCTAGATTAGTTGGTTGGTTTTAAATTTATAGATAAAGACAGCAGGTTTGTTTATTTGTATTGTTTATTTTTGGAGGAGAAGGAACACTCGTGCACATCTCCTATCTGAATAAATCGCTGACTGTTGTGGTGAAGGAACCAACCAGGGGGCCACAGAGCCCAGAAACAGAGGTTTGGTGGGCTGGTACCAAGGAGTAAAACCCCATTCTGTGAAGATGGCTTCTGCCTTTGAATTCCTAGGATTCCTGAGGGGTGGTTCTGTCTACAGTTGACAGACACCCCTTGTGTCCCCTAAGGGAAGGTGTCCTGGCCTGGCCCACCTTTCCCCTCTTCCTATGGGTCCCTGTGGTGTCACCCCGCCCCCTTCCCTGTATCCCTTTAAAAAGCCCCTCAGGCTCTTGTCTTGTCCTCTTTGCTTCCGGTCCCCTTTGAGGGAGCTTCTACAATAAATCCTTGGAACCCTGGCCGAAGGGCCCCCTCTCCTCATTTATTTCTGGCCGCGCCTGGGCTATCCACAAGCCCCAAGCACACTAGGCTTCATGCCCTCCACTGCACGGGCTGGGAGGCTGGCAAGCGAGGCACTGAGGTGCCCCGGGGCGTTCTACCTTTGTGTGGGACACACCTGGACCAAGCTGCAGCCCCCCCAGCCCGGCCGGCGTGCGGGCGTATTAATATAGCTGACAAGCCTGACTCTATTTTTGATCACATGACTGGATGAAGCATAAAGAGTAGCATCAGAACTCTGTAAAACCAAATCAGAGATTATGTCAAAACCCTGAAAATAATTTAGGCATCCACCTTGAGATTTCTGCTCGACACTGCTCACGCTTTTTTCCTAGTTCAAGTCACTTTAATATAAATACAGAATTATTATTATAGAATTATCGAACGGTTTGGGTTGGAAGGGACCTAAGGATCATCTAGTGCCAAGTCTCCTGCTGTGGGCAGGGACACCTTCCAATAAAACACTTTGCTGAAAGCCCCATCCAGCCTGGCTGTGAACACTTCCAGGAATGGAGCATCCACAGCTTCTCTGGGCAACCTGTTCAAGTACCTCATCACTCTCATGGTAAAGAACTTCTTAATATCTAATCTAAATCTACTCTCCTTGACCTTAAAGCCAGCGCTCCTTGTCCTATCACTACATGCCCATGTAAAAAGTCCCTCTACAGCTCTCTTGTAGGTCCTCTTTAGCTAATTGAAGGTGCTCCAAAGTCTCCACAAAGCCTTCACTTCTTCATGCTGAACAGTCCCACCTTTCTCTCCCTCTCACTCCTTCTCTGTAGTTTTTTCTAAGGTTAGAAGGCTCAATATTTTCTGTAAAGAAGGAAAATGGAACTTTTGCTTTGAATGCTTTACTAAGGTGGGAAGGATATGAACAGTCCCAGTAATAAAGGAAGTCCAGTTAAAAACTTTTGCACTACAGATGTGTGAGCTAATATTCAGTCAATAGACAAACCAGAGACATGTACACTTTTCAATCAGCCAATTTAAAGTGAAATGTGTTCAGAATTATTTTCTTGAAGTTTTTGACCAAAATGGTCTCCCATGTAAGATAATAAAGATTTGAAAACAGGCAAGATTTTAGGCACACATAAAGATTAAAATATTGCCTTTTTTTCCCTTTAATAAAAAGGCTGTGTAATTATGCATGTTTATGCAAATTCATATTTGCATATATGCAATATATGCAGACATGCTACATACGAACACTTCTAAGAGAGGACTAAGTCCAGCAGTTCCAAAATTTTATCCTTCAGGATATAGGTACTGCATTAAAAAAGGGCCTCAAGTAAATAAGTTTCAAGCATTGATATAATGAAAACAACCACTTAGATGTAAAATTTGAATAACAGCCTAAAGTATAGCAAGCTCTCAAACACTAGAAACAAAATTCATTTTGAATGAAGATTGTTCAGCTGACACAGTTCCGGCTTCATTGAAAAAGTGTGTCCTGAGGGCCAAATGAGATAAAAATTTCAAGAAGGAAAATTTGGTTCTACAATATGGAAGCATCAGGGTATACAGCCATGTGAAGAATATTTATTTAAAACACTTTTTCAACCCACAAATTCTTGTCTTTGTTTTGGTTATGCAACAGCATTTATGTAAAGGAAGTGTCCAGCTTGTCATTTCTATATCTTGTAAATTTTCAAATCAAATATAAACAATATTTAAAATGCTGAGGACTAAAACACCACTGTTACAAGCAAAGCAGGCACTCAGGCTGCATTACTTCAAGTAACAAAAGGGAACAATGGAAACAGCCCTTCCCTTCTCCAGAACTACTCTTATTTTATATTCACTATCACTCAGCTGATGGAGATGGAGAACAATATGATAACATCAAAGCTATTATTTTAAGATTGTATACACAGCCCTACTTAAATTACATCTGTAAACATATAATACTATGGGAAAACAAATTATTTGAGAAATAAAGAGGAATTACATCATCAACTGCATTCTGAAGTGACCGAAAAAATTTGTTTGGAATACAGTATAGAACTGATTTTGACTTGTGCAGAACCAGTAATTCATTGATTATTTAAAATCTTCAACATGTGATGACGGCAGATTTTACTCACAACAAAGCTATTTCTAGTGACAGAAACAAGAGTATTGTATACTTCGGACTTCCAGCATTGGCTGCACATGTGCAGATATGCCAAATACATTATGCATGATACTTCAGTTCATCTTTGGCATATGTCTAATTCATTCTATTTCCTCTAGAAGTACATCCACTGCCCGAATGCATTGAACTTACTACTCAAAGAAAAGGTCAGTTACCTTTTTTTTTTTTTTTTTTGATTAGCATCATATTCACTACGTATGTGATACAACTAATTATGCAGAATTTTCAAATTCTAACAATGCAAGTGTTAAATATCCAGGTATCTTAGAGATCACCACCTCAAGGGATTGCACAAACGGGGTGGGCATGGGAGGGAAGAGATAGAAACTTATTTAATTTTTATGTGATGGCACTTCTGGCTTCAGAAATTTACATTAAAAATCTCTAAACCTAGTGATTACCCAAATAAACCCAACACACTGGCTAATGTAGCAGTATCTTCCAGAACCTTTCTGTACTTTGAAAGTCAGCATTAGAGAACATGAATTTTGATCAGTCTTTGTAGGACAGCATGAACTGCATAGGTTAAGAATTTCTTAAATATGAAGAGCCATATAGAAGATAAACACTAAAAAGTGGTGAAACACTCACTTTTCGTACTAATAAATTTTTCACTTTTTACATGAGCTGATCTTAGTTTTTCATCTCCTACCCACCCTCTCCACCCATTTCCCCACATCCCCCTCCCCTTTAGACTCTAAAGTAACCTCATCAAATCAAATTGTATAGAAGATTTATATTTCAAATTACTGCAGCTACTACACTGAATTATTGCACTGTATTACTCATTTAAAATGATCAAAATTACAGTTTTTCTACTATATTCTATATTATATGTATATCAAATTTCCCTAACTTGGAAAAATAATTATTTAAAAGGAAGGAAGTATGTTTAATATGTGTATTTTAATATTAACTTATAATTTCACTACTGATAATTCTTTTTTATATTCTGACTAAAATACACCTGATTTTTACCAGCAATTTGTAGTATAAATCAAAAAAAGAAAAGAAAAGAAGAAAACCTGAAATACCAAGGGAAATAATGACACAACACATCAGACAAATATCAATTATAGAAGTAAACATTGATAGAGTAATGAAAAACAATTAAGAACTGCAGGAACTACAAAAAAACATGAATAGGAAAAACAAGTTCTGAGAAGAAAATTTACAGGGAGGTATAAAAGTCAATAATTCAATTAAAAAATTAACACAACTCATCTATTTAAATCAGTATGACTGATTTTCTTTTTCCCTTTCTTCCTTCTAATCACTCCAGACTTGACTGTTGGATGAAAAATTATCTCCTTTCCTCCTTCCCAGCGGGAAGATATCAAGAAGTTTAGGACATTACTATCACTTTTTGTCTAATAAAATCATGACATTAACAAACCATTCATTATAGAGCTCATCCACCAAACAGAATATATCTGTGTGATTTTTGCACATATTAAATGAGTATTTCCAAAAGTATTATGAAATATTAAGCAAATATAATTCAGTGATTAAATGTTTGAGTGCTAGATGACATTTGTGCTATGCTAATTTCTTGAAACTTGTAAAATTTTCTAAGAAGAAAACTTCTTATATAGAAGTCATATTATATACAAATAATCTTAGAAATACAGTATACAATAATCTTACTGCCAAATACATTTACTTTCTTCAGACTCCCATCTTTGTAATTCTGGGTTTCACTAACAAAAACAAAGAAACAAAAAAACCTCTTGAGGACATATGCACATTGATTACCTATTAGACTTAAAAATATTTAACAGCTCTTCAAAAAACCTCTGCATCCTTACTCCTTCTTTCTTCTTCTTCCTGCTTCTAAGTAAACCTCAAAAAAATTAGGATATATGAATACATATTTTCTAACAAATCCTTAGAAGTTCTATATTGAATAATCCCAAATTAATGATCTATCATACACTTTTACTATAATCTTTTTAAAAAAACAGAAAAATAACCCAAGATTAATAATTTTCTCTTAACATCCTGTTTTTCTCAAAAGTTTCATTAGCATATGATTTAATTTCCTGTAACAAATCTTAAAATCTTCTTGCCTTCTACCATCGTAAATTCTCCTGTAAGACAGGAGGAAAAAGAAACACTGGTTTAATAGGGAACACCCAGTAGCAAGAGATTTTTTTTTCCCCAATTCATTTTTTCCTGGCCATTACTAAGATACTACACAAAGCCAGATATCAAAAGGCATAAGGCAAGCTGGGATAGACAAGTCCTTTTAAAAAAGAAAGGAGAAAGGACAGAGAAATCATAAAGGCTTACAAGAAAGTAATAAAAAAATAGAGCTGAAAACATAGAGAAAGGTAGAAAATTGAGATAGTAAAATTAATAAGATACCAGTAAAATAAAAAAATAGTTAATTAAAATTATCAAAACATATATATTTCCTCAAACTGAGAATATATGGTTAAAAAATTGCAAATGCTTAGTGACATTTCTGCTCTTTAAAAAGAGACGTTTGGAGTCATGAAATTTTTTGGAATCCAGAGTTCTCTTGAAAATAATTTTCCTAAGGAAAGCTCTGAGACACTTTTGAACAGCTAGATGATGACTAGAGTTATCTATTAAGACTTCCTGGCATTATTTGAGCCTGAGTCTGCTAAGCAATTTTTTTTCCCTCCAACTACTGTACCTCTTTTTCAGACTGTTTGTTTTTTCTAGATCTAATTTATGACTTACCAATTTTATTAGAAGTCTTTTTACATTGTTTGCACCTGGTACTCATTTGTTTCTCAGGGGCATTTAATTACAATGTACATGTATTTCCATGTTAAAATAAACGAAGAGAAGAGAAGAGAAGAGAAAAGAAGAAAAAAGAAGAAAAAAAAAGAAAAAAAGAAAAAAAAAAAAAAAAGAGAAAAGAGAACAAGAGAAGAAAAAAGAAGAGAGAAGAGAAGAGAAGCAATAGAATAGTTCAAAGGGACCAACAATTAATAGTCAACTGCCTGACCACATCAGGGCTGATCAATATTTAAGTCATGTTATTAAACACACTGCACAAATGCCTTTTACCATTTGGCCATGTGCCTCTTAACATATCTTTAGACCGTGAAAGTATGCTATATAAACCCTCACGAGAAAATGTTCTAACATATCTCTCATGATGTACGCATATACACAAATAAAAATGCTAGAGACTTGATAAGTATGTTGTTGATATAAACTATAGAACAATTCAATAGGACTAATAGCATTACTAACCTCTAAATTCACTGTATGAAACACAAACAACAGAAAACAAAAAAAAGTCAGATTATCCTCTTACTTTAGTCATGATGAAGCCAAAAATTCTTAAATATTTAAACAAGGAAAAAAAAAAACAACAAACCCACAGGAAAATATCATGTTTCTATCATGTTTAATTGCTTTCTTGTTTTCATGTTTGAAAAATACAGATCATACTAGAAACTGTGATTGAAGTATCAAAAAGAATTTCTACTAAAATCTCGGCATTTGAAGTTTCTAGGTTTAATTGAATAAAAGCATTAGGGATCTCCTTTTCCCCCCCCTTCTTCTGAAAAGAGGAGATAAACTTTCCTGAATTTGACCACTTGGTTTCATTAGAACTAAGGACCTAAAAGGTGCTGTACTTCACTACGACCTATCCTACCTAAATATATTTCTCATTAGCCTATCAAGCTGCATCTTGAAAATCAGCTTCTCATCCTTCATCTACTCCCTCCTTCTACAAGAAGGTTTCATTGTTCCAATAACAAGAACTCTTCTTGCTCATCTCCCTAATAAAAATATTTATATATTATATACTAACTTGTTGCTATGTAAGTTCTCTAAATACTGACATTCACTTGAAAATTTATGCTTTTTTCCTGTCTTACATTTTATTTTGTAAGGCGGGATGACCAGGAAAATGTAACACCATTACAGTACGTTTATTTATCTGATTTAGTCTGAATTCTTGTTGATGAACAAACTATAATTGTGTGCAGTATTCCTCAGGAGATCTCACTACTGCCTTATAAAATAATACTTGTACTTCTCTATCTTTAAGAAAAGTCTTTTACCAAATGCACCTAAGGTTTCTTTTTCCAGCTAATAAGCTTAGAGAAGATATTAATCAATCAGCCTTTGATACAATTTAAATTATTGTTGAGGTCCAGGTAGTATATATAGTACAGTAATTAAAACCTAGGAGTTGAATTTTAGTACATATAAACCTCTAGTTCCCTCTACACACCTCATTCATGCATAAACTTAAAAAAAATGTTTACAAAACAAAACAGTATTGTTATTGTCTACTCATTCTGAAATACCTTATTCACAGAACAATCCCATGGAAGCCAACAGTACTACTCTTTTCCTGCAGTTATGGTTTTGCATCAATGTGAATGTATCATAAAACTGCACTATTCTGGTCTTACTAGCAATATTCTCAAAAAAGCCTACAGTTAGCTCTATATGTAAACTAATTTTTTACAATTTTAAATATTCACACATTACATATAGTAAGTTTTAGTAATTCTATTTAGTATATTAATTTTTTCTTCTCAATTATGAATTAATTTGCATAATTTGGGAGTATAATTCTTAAATTAAAATCTTGAGCAAAGCAAAAAATGCATTTCCAAAATAAAAACTAATTTTTAATAGCTATTAAATAGAGAAATAATTTTAAAAGGAATTCATATAAAATTCTTAAGTAGGTCTTATATACTTCCATAGTTATTTAATATGCAGAGTGTTTAGACTTCTGTGCATAATACATTGTCAAAGTGAGGTTAAAATACTTCAATAATAACCTACAGGAAACTCTATAGAAATACCTCTATAACATCCCTTCATAATAAAAATTCCTTCAAGTCAATTAACAATGATCTCACATTCACAAAAATTCCTTCAGAATATGTCTGTGTCTTTTTGGTAGGGAATGTTTTACGGAAGAAAATTATAGGTTATTTATTGATGTAATTTGATATGTTTTAATGGCTGTTATCAAATATTGGTGTTCGCTGAGTAAAAATGGTAAATTTTTACTCAGTGTAGGAATATCTCTTTAATAGTACGCACACATATACTGTTCTGTGAGTAACAGACACAGTAAAAAAAATGAAGGTTTTTGTATAATGAATCCTAGCAAAACCAAGAATTTCAATGTTGCATGAGGGAATAAAATGCACACTGAACTAGGTGTGGGCTTTCTTCTCCACTAAGGTCTATACAAGTCTGATTTCACTTGCATGTGTGTTGTCATACCTTTTGGTACCTGTAGTACCATTTTAATATGTGAAAAATTAGCACCATGACATTATTTTAGCAGAATCTTGGTGTCTAAATTATTCTCTTTTTAAAAAATAATCTAATGTTTGGCACTTTAATATGATAAAATTATTTTGAAGTATGTGCCGTACCTATATCTTGAATTAAAGAATAGGTCAAAGAAAGGAACTCTCAGAAAACCGTGGCGAGGACACTGCAGTGTAATGATTCCAGAGAGGAAATGGTAGATAACTGTATGTGTATCCCAATTACTGCCATATTTACCTGCCACAGAAGTACATTCTTACATCTTTAAATTAGATGATATTATTACAGATACTCATATGCTCCCTCATAACTGAAAAGAAGCCTGTTTTTTTTAACTTCACCAACGACATTCTGAAGTGAGTGCATAGCCACACAACCAGTACAAACCAAACTGCTGATCCATTAATACCAGTCAATAACCAGAAAATACTTCAGATCTCCACTGAAATTAATACAAATGAAACATAAACATCTGTTTAATGATTTCTATTTCATAGGCAAACCAAATACAGTGTTTGTTTTTCAGTTATTCTATGTAATTATATATTTTAAAATTCTGGAGAACTGCAGCTCTCCTGTTTCAAAAGGCGTTAGTAAAGGAAGCTACAGTAACTTATAGTAGGTGACTATCCAGTAAGACAATAGATTCCAAATAAAACTGTCTTTACAAGATATCAATCATATAATGCGACTTCTACAAATTGCTTGAGCTATAAAAGGTGCTTCTCACCAATATATTTGTGTTTATAAATTTTTCATGTACAATCGATTAACATGGAGCACATAATAAAAATTCAAAATGTAAAATAAATAGTATTTGACAACATTAGCCTGCAAAATTAAGCTGATCCTTTTCTGAAATTGTGTATGTTTAAAAACATACCACATGCATTTTTTTTCTGAATATCTGCTGGTTAAATTAAGACATTCCAGCATTACTTTTTGTCAGCTTCATGTTTCAGATAGCGACATTTACTTTTTAACACAGCAAACAATGATAGTTTTATATTCCAAATGTTGTTCATTATTAATACTTTAGCATGCAGATTAGATCATCTCAATATAGAAATATATAAAATCTTTAGCTTTAAAACTTTAATATTTGCTGAACTTCCTAGTGTTCTAAATGTTGCTTCGATCATTGATTTCATGTTTGATAGAATGAAAATGTACAGATGTGTTAAAAACCAAAATTTGCTGAAGATTTAAACAGAAGGGAGATGAATACAACTGCATCACCTATTAGTTTAGAAGAGCAGCTATTTATAAAGTACATTTTTAATGCTATGGTTAATTATATCTAATCACATATGCAGAATAGATTAATATTCCAGTCTCGATTCTCTAAACTTTCATCAGATGTCTCTTACACTAGGCTTTATTATGAAATATGATGCAAGCTATAAAGTCATAAAAAAAGAAAATTCCTTATATGTACATTTTGTCTTTCTATAAATCAAATCAATTTAAATTACCAAGGCAATATTATTACGAATTTCATTTTTGCATCTGACTGCCCTACTAGAACTCAAATTTAGGCAGATTTAATCCCTTTCCCATTTGGATCAATTACATTTCCTAAATGGATACCTGAACTTTCATTTTTAATTCATACAAAATATTTTTTCATAACTACATGGGCACAAGTAAAATAATATCCAATACCTCTATGAGTAACAACTGCAAGTTCTTTAGTTCTTTCTATCTGTTCAGCATTTCTTGATCGTCTTCTTGTGCTTTGTAAATTTGCTTGATGAAGAGAGAGTGTTTCCTTGTAAGTGGCCGACTCCAGAACTGATTTTCTTATATTCAGAGCTTGTACTCGTTGTTCTTCAGCAGATTGTCTACAGGTGGTCACTGCACTGGATACAGCAACATCAGCAGATGTGCTAGCAACAGTAATGGCACCAGTAGTGGCTGCAATATGCTCCTCTAACTCACCAGTGGAGGCAGTTTTGATGAAAGTAGAACCTGTGGGACACACAGTAGTACTGGATGCTAACTTTTTCTTTTGAATTGTGTTTTCTTGATCAATCTAAAAGATTAAATTTCCCTCTGTTCAGCATAGTAAAGACAACTGACATGAAAAGAGGAAAGTCAATAGGCTTTATTTTTAAAAAATGAAGCAATCAGAACATTGTTTAATGCTAGTGAACATTTTGTAATAATAGTGATAATACATTTTAAGTTTTAAATGTCCTCAAAACTTAAACTTTTTTACCAGTCATAATGACAACACATAATTTCCACCCCTGCACATTCAGTCCTGAAATCAGCATGGCTAGAGCAAAATATACAGCTATACCATTAATACGGCCCCCACACTTGGAAAAGTGGTAACCTTTTTGAGTAATTTACCTTTTTGGTAAATCCTATTGAGGAGTGAAATGGCAGCATTATATAGTAACCCAAGTAGCAGAAAAAGCTGCCATGCTCCAGATGCTAATAAGGCTGCCAGATATGCTCATTCTTTTCATCAAAGTTTGACAGGGCTCTAAAAGCCCATTTAGACTTGACAAGAGGCCAAGTGTAGATGAATAATAAAAGGTACACATTTAAACAAAACTTGTCAGCATTTTTATACTTAAGATTGTAAAAAGGCTTCATACATAATTCTCTTTTTGCTCTCTGATTTCTGTAATAGACCAGATTATTTTACTAAAAAACCCTCACATACAAAATGTTTGATAAGCTAAAAAATTGTCCATGTCCTGCTTATGAAAACATTGTTAGCATTTTTAAGTTCTCTAGTATTTAAAATATATAGCCATTTTTTCAGTATTTTATTAACATTTTCATCCTTCCCCATCCCCCACATTTGGCTGCAAATCTTTGGAAGCCAGGTCTCACCTGTGAGCATTTAGAACATCTTAACACAGTAGATACTCCATCTTGACTGGAACGAATAAATGACTGGGCAACGCATAACAAAATTCACCATAAAAAAAATAGCATAAACAAAGCTGATGTAGCATGAACTGTACTATGTTTTACTAGTATCTTTAAAACATGGCTTTTTTTATTCCATCATAATGATTAGAGGCCCTTGAACAGTCATTCAAACAATAATATTTCACACTTCTCTTTTTGGTTCTGAGCTCTCCTCTCATACTTTGAGACTTGTCTTTTAAATGTAGTGGGTGATGTCAGGATGGAAAGCAACAAGAGCTTTCACACTTTTAGAAAAACCTGTCCACTAGAAAATGGAAATAAGACTTCCAGAGGAACTAAGCAATTTATATTTAAGGCACAAGGTATATCAGATCTCTTGACAGAATTCTCAAATATTCTGTATAAAATAATGGAAGACATCCTCATATCAAAAATACTCAGTCTTGCTAATAGACACTCTTTTGTTTACTGCAGAAATTTTAGGCTAAAAATGGTTTATTTTATCATACTCTTAAAAATACTAAGATAAGAGGATATGTTAGCTTTATAAAGATGACAAATAAAGATGATGTGGGTACATATTATTTTTGTTATCTCACATTTAATGTCTTAAAATTTGTTGTGTAGTATAGCACTTCTAAATCACAGAGGTGGTTTCCCCAGCAAAACTAAAAAACCCTAGAAGCACCATGTAAGACTCCAGGTTTATGTGTCAGAGACCAAACCAAAAACTGCTTGCTGTCCTATGATGGCAGTGGTACAAGTAACTAACATAGATCTAGACATGTTTCATTCTTTATTTCATAATAAAAGAAGAAAATTATCACAACAGCGCATAATAGCAAAAGTCTAGATTACTTACGATCCCGTATACAATAAATTTTGACAGATCAGTATCAAGTTTAAAACACAGAAAATACAAATGCATGGCCAAGAGATATTTTGGAACAGAAAAATGTTTAAAACAAGGAAAACTTAATGCATGTTACATAATCACTGCTATTAAAACAAAATCTATGTGGATAGATCTTTATCATGCATGCAAATGTACAAGAACAGGCATTCACCTGCTTCCAATATCAAGGTCAAAGCAAAACTATATTCAAAATCTTCATCAAATGGCACGGTCTATCCTATTTATTTAAATAGGTACAGCACTTTAAATGAGAACAGTTTAAGAGAAAGTTCATCTCAAAAGAAAAAAAGCAAGAAAAGTTAAAGTTACTTAAAGCTACAAAGCTTACACACTGAAAAGTACTGCTTTGATACAGAGGCAATTTTCAAACAGAACACCTAACTTGTTAGGCTTCCACATCCACTTACACTGAAGAACTCATGCAGAAGATCACTAAAGTTAAACAAGATGGTTTGATTTACATGGAGGATTTTGAGAGCAAATTAATATTATGTATAAACAATCTTGTAAGTATCAGCTAGCGCATAGAATAGATCAATCAATGTTTCCATAAATATAATTTGTAATTTGTAAAATATGAATTTTGTTGTCTTCATTTTATGAAAACAGTTTTAGACCAACTGAAATGCCTTTGTTGCATGGGCATTTTAACACACTCTCCAGTCTTCTGCAATCACATGTGACATTTCAGTTTGTCAAAGAGATTATTTTTAAAATTGTATTTTTCTATATGATAAAGAAATACTCCTATACTATTTTACTTTAATACTCTGGTTTTAAAAAAAAAAAGGGAAAAAAAGGAAGAAAAACTTTGAATGATAAATGGCACAAGAAGGAAGAAAAGAAGACTGATCTCTGCTTTTTAGGAAAAGCTTAAACCAAAATTTTGCAGTCAACTGATGTCAACTCAGAGGCAGAGCATCACTTTGAATTCATAATCAGCCACTGAGAAGATGTGAAGCTTGAGGAAGTATGAGAAAGCAGTAAGGACATGGGGTTAAGAAAGTATAATTGTTGTTTAGGGCATGGGTTCACAAAGAAAGAGAACCTGACCAACCCACAAAAAAACAGTCTGAGGCCTAGTAGACTGGACCAGCATTTCTCTAAGCAAGTCTCTGTGGAAGAAGAACAGATGAAAGTCAGTAAAACTGAGGACTTTCCATGTGTCAAATTAGCCTGCTTACACAATGAAAGATTCAAAGTGGTATTTACACATAAAAACTTGTAGCTATGTAGAAGTGAAAAAAGATCAAACTGATGATCTACAGAGAAATTCAGTTCAGAAAACTAGTCTTAACAAGACACCACTCAAAAGTGTTGCAACTGTTAAAACTTAGGATAATGCAAACATATGGGAGACCCATAAGCCTTTCTATTTATATAGGAGTGGAAGTTGTTCTTGATTCCAGGATCATTTTTAGTAAAGAAAAGAGGCAAGAGCCTTTGACATTTGCCTGAAACAAAGCTCCAAAAATAGATTATGAATCTGTGCTAGATGCACACACTTTGCATATGCAATATGCTACAAGTATACACAGGGTTCCTGTTGTAAACATGATACCAAAGGAAATTTACCCCAGATAAACTCATAGTGGAAGTTCAATTAACAATTAATCTAATGAACTAACTTTTTATGAGGAATTCCTGAGGGAATAATCTAGGGAGATAATAAATACCTTTGCCCACTCTGAGAAGTATTCAACAGAAACAAAAATAAGGCAAAAAATGTTATCTAACAGAGTGAAAACGCTTGTTGAAAACAATCTTTTTATTTTTCCTTTTAGAGCACTCTGACTTGGGAAAGCTTTCCTGTAAGTTGTCCCCTCTTCTCTAGGCTGAAACAGCTCAGCTTGCTCAGCCTTCCCTCACAGTCTAAGAACTCCAGCCCCCAACCATCTTGGTGACCCTCCACTGAACCTGCTGCAGTGAAAAACTCATCTTCCCTGTCATGAAGCCCAAATCTTGAGGCACTATTCTAGCTAATGTCACAGAAGTATTGAGACAAGGGAAAAAAATCCTTCCCTTTAAATCTACTGACCACATTCTTATTAATATAACTCAGGATGCTGTTGGCCTTCTTTCTTTCCAGGGCACACTGCTGTCATGCTCAGCTTGCTGTCTGCCACAACACACAGGGTCTATTCAGCAGAGCTGTTTGCTATCAGACAGTCCTGTTGCCAGGGGCTCTTCCTACCCAGCCACGGGACTTTACACTGCCTCTTGTTGTGTTTCATAGGATTCCTGTTGGCTCACTCCTCCAGCTTGTCTGTGTCCCTGTGGTAACCCTGTCCTCAGCTGTGCTGACTGTTGGTCCTTGACGATAATGACTGACATTCTGGTGTCATCCGCAAATCCAACGAGACTGCTTTCTGTCACTGATTGAAGTTCATTGGTAAACACATTGAAGAGAACTTGTACCAGAACAGACACTTGTAGTGCTCCACTTGTTACTGAACTCTAGGTAGAAAGTCTGGCCCATTTATGACTATTTTCTAAATTTAATGTTTTTAACTTCAGTGGTGGAGGAACAGATGAAAACATGCAAATTGTTCATAAGACCAAATGGGATCTAAGGCTACCATCCAACAGCCATTCTAATTCATTAGAATTTGTTTTGCTGATTAATTCCTAAAACCATGTTGAGTTCAAAATGTGAAAGCAAATAGGAATATTCACTATCTTATTTATTCAGGATGAATAAAGGTACAGGATTTTATTAGTTCTTGTGACACATATGATCCAGCCACAGACTTCCCAAACAAGGCTAAAGGTCCTTAATGCAGATGACCCTAAATGGGACTCAGACTACAGGGAGGTGTTAATTAGGTGACGGACATGACGTCAGCCTGGGACTTTTCCTGTATATCTTATTAGCAAGAAGCCAGTCTATCATTTTGCAATGGGTAATTGAGAAAGAAGTGTAAACAGTCTTAAGCAAAAAAAGAAATTCATACCTAATTAAAGAGAAAAAGAATGAGTTACAATTATAAATAGAGTTTTAAAAAAGAGTAATAACTATATTCCATCTTCATTCTTTCAGATGTTCAGGACTTTTAGTCAAGGCTTATTTAGCATCCTTACTTAAAACCTTTCTATACTTAACTAATTTTGGAGTGACCCGTGCATCCTATTAAGAAGATGCTTTCTTTTTCCTATCTTAATTAACTGTTCTCTTTGATGTTCTCTGCCATTAAATATCTGATGCTTGCAAAAAATTTCCAATAAAGTTAGAAACCTAATTAGAAGAATATATTCTGGATCTGTTAAAGGAATTTCCAAGTTTGTGTAGATACAGCAACTTATTTGACTCTTTTAACATATGTCATTCCAGACATATTATTTTTAAAAATCAGTTTTTTTATTCTTCATAAATTTCTAGTATCTTTACCTGTTCTTAGGATCAAATTGTAATAGAAAAAAAGGAAACAGATACATAAACATAGATTTTAGAACATAAAATCAGTATTAATGGCTGCCAGAAAATGTTCTTCCGACAAAATCTATTTTGAGCTCCCAGCTATTCAGAAAAGAAATAAAACAGTGGTTTTAAAGAAATACAATGAAATTGTGGTTGTAAAGAAATACATGAATGAAAAATATAGGGTTCAAAACAAATTTCTAGACTTTAGTTCAAACAGGCAATGATGCCTGGACTTATACAAATAGCAAAAACTCCAAAAGCTGTCTAGCCAGAAGTTTTAAAAAGTCCTTTTGGTTCCCTTTGTTTCCACGTTGTCCACATTTGTGAGTGTTGACTTAGAATTTCATTTTTATTTTCCTTTGGTACCAGAATTTACCATTTTGCATTACTGCATTTTCTTACGATTTTTTGTAAACTTGCCCTTTTTTCTGCTCTTTTTTCAACCTCCTTATTGTTATCTCTTTCTTCTCTTTTTCCCTGTTTTTTAATGTAAAGTTTTAAATGTAAATCAATTGCTACAGTAATACATATACCAAAACAGTCTGAAAGGGACAATTAAGCATCAACTAGAAATTTTCAGTGATAAAGGAGATATGTCATACTTCAGTATATACAAATGCATGTCTCTATGATCTTCCATATGCCTCTCTCAGTGAACTTAAGATCACTTTATATTTTTTAAGTAGATTCTGAAAATATGGTAAATTGATGCATTGTAATTTTTTCAAACTGATTGCATTCAGAAATCTGAAAATTCAGACAAAATGCCAGACATCTCTAACATGATTTATTTCCTTTCTACTAAAATCAGGACATAGACACAGAGCTACCTTTTTTTAAAAAATATATATCTGTACAAATAATAGATTTTATTGCAGCAATATATGTTTGTTTAATAGAAAAAAAATGAAAATTACCAACACAGGCCCACATATGGATATTGTTCTTTCAGTTGGTTTACTTAAAGTGAGAAAGCACTTTTTGAAATGCCTGTTACTTTTAAGAAGAAAAAAAACAAAACCAAAACTTAACACAAATTAATGTTAGTAAATGGGAAAGCAGTGGTTTGAAGTACAAAATAATTATTTTCATATAGTCATACTTTGCTTTCTTTTAAAAAGAGATATGCATCAGTGTAACAAACATAATCATACAAAAAAACCCCAAGCAATACAACTTAAAAATTCTTCAAGACTCTCAACAAAATTATAGGAATCTATGAAATTAACAATATAATGCTGGGAATGGAAAGTATTCCCATCTATTGGCCTTTAAAATAGTACCTTTATTGTGTTTGTCAAGTAAAAAGCCTTGCAAATATTGTCTTACATATTTATTTTCTTTCTAATTGGGTTTTGTGAATCATAGTGCAAGAATGTTATTTCCCTTTTTTAAGGATAGGATAACATCAAATAAGCAAATCTGAAAGAATAATTACTATACAAACCATGGACATAAAAATGTATATAGCAACCAATTAACAAAAAGATACATTTAAAATTTAAAGGTTCTGACTTCTAATTCTGTTTCTTGTGTCACCATGGATACGCCATCATATTATAGTGCTCTCATTTCTTTACAACAAAATTAAATTCTCACTTTCCTTTTAAAATTAATATTAGTTGTCTAATATCTGTTCAGTGTTATAAGCAAGCAAAGTGGCATTTATAAATCAAATATACAGTTTCAGATAGAACAATACTTGCTAAAGCTCGAACTACATATTGATATGACTTTGACACTCTTTTTTTTAAAATATTTTCAGTGAAGTTCTAATAAGTGGGAAAATAATGAATCTTAAACCCAGTGATAATCTCTTTCACTTATTCTTAATAGTAAAAGACTTTATACCATTGCTCTTGAGTGTCTAACTAATATTTGCCCTAAGCAGGCTAAATGCCCAAATTTTCTCTTCTAAATCCAGTACTAGGTATCAAGAAGCTATTTGACTTAAACTTCTTACTAAAGACTGCTAAACTAATTTAAGACAATAAATTATCCAACATAGTATTCTTCACTACAGGGAAGATTATTTTAATAGCTAATATGTTTAATATATTTTTTTAATTATTATATGTTTTTAAACAGGTTAGTACTTGTTAGAAATGACGTAAAGTTCTTAGAAAGCTTGTTCATTTACTTGGAAATGGTAAAGACAAGGTTGCAGAAAAGGTATCTTGAATACAAATCTTAGTATTTAAGCATATCTTTTTCATTGTTTACCTTACCTATGTCACACAAAATTAAGAAAAACTGCAGCCTCATAAGCATAATTTTGCCGTTAGTAATACAAGGTCACAGAATTTATGCTGACACCATGTAGGCTTGCCTTGGCCTGAGTTTGTTTTCACCATTTTTGATAATTCATAGGTGTCAAGTGAAAATTTCTTGACCTGACGGCATTTCAGGAATGTTGTGCTCTGATAATACTGCATACAATAATGATCTGATAAAGCTACATAGACCTTGCATAGCAAGCAACATACTTAGTGAGGCTGAGGGAGGCTAATGTGCAACCTTCAGATTTTAGTAAAGAACAATGATAAAGAAGCAGACTATGTTAAGAAAATATGCAAAAATGAATAATTGAATGCCAACACTGAAGAGGAAGCTCATTTCTTCATGTCCAGGAGTGTCAAAGTCCTCCTAACAGATCCTTGGATGCTCTCAATTCATTGTAATCCCCACAGAGGGGCACAGAGAAAAGAGTAAAAATAAGACAAAGGAAATACAGGGGAGAGTAGAAAGATACTTCTTAACTTCTCTAAGAGTATTATTATTACTGATGTTTTTCTATTAGATAATTTTAGACTATCAGACCATTAAAACATTAATTAGAATAACAATAAGTTGTGTTCCCTTTGGCTATAACAAGATTCTCTGGCTAACATATTACAGAAGTGCATTACAACCCAGCTAACTTTTGGTCTGAAGTTTTGTATACCAAACATACACTATTTTTCTGTGTATTCTACTCAATTGAAGTACTCTCCAATGACTGTCAGGACTCTTGAGGGCTCTAATGGGCCTAAACAGGACTGCCCAGCCTTCTCAGGGCTTCTCTCCACCCATGCCTATGAGTCCAGAGCCCCAAGGCTGAAGCCATGAGTCCCTGCCCCAGTGATGCCACATCGGTGCTCGTTCTCCTCTTCCTCCACTCCTTCTCTACCTAGCCATGGGGCTAATGTCCCTGCCTGGCCTTGGCCTGTCCTCTTTTCCATGGAGTTGCCCAATGCCCAGGGTTTGGTCTGCCTCCAGATATGCCCAAAGCCTGCTCTGCTCCCTGGCTGGGGGCAAGGGGACCAGTAACTGCATGAAAAGCCCTGCACTGCTGGCCTTAACTCTGATCCCTGAGCTTGCCAGCCTTCAGGGAGCTGTTAGCCTGTGCTTGTCTTATTCACTGTGAAAAATACAATGCCTATGAACAAATTTTTCCCTTATTTCTCACTCAGAATAAATAAAGTTAACCTCTAAGCAGAATAAATCTTAATTATAAAGCAAAGCAAACATGAATGATTTATAAATGAAACTCTACCATCTTTTATGTTTTGGTTTTATCTAAAAGGTCAGGACAGGCTAAAAAATAATACTTTTAAAGAAAGGTCAGTTCCTAAGTGAGATAAAAACAATTCTCTGGAAAGGAAAAAGGTTTCTTCAGTATAAAAACTGATTCAAAATCTACTTAGAGTTTACAGAGATAAAGCTATTCCTGCAGAACATTGTGTGCTGTCAGCATCAAGTGGGCAGTAACTGAACTTTTAAGCTAAGAAGTGGCATCCAGTGCAAAACAAGATCTTTGCCTGAGGAAAATCTTCCTTGTGAGAGGACCCCAGTGATCCATTAGACAACAATTTCAAGATGTCCTAAGGTAAATGCTTACACACTAAAATTTCAAAATAATTTTAAGAAGAATTACATATGCATTGCCTTAGTGAGCATTTCAGGCAATTTTGCACTGCAATACACTGATAACAATGATAGTATTCTTGTTCAATAGCCAAAATTGTTCCTAAAGTCCAAAATAGCTCAGTTATTACAAGTATCTTTCCTCACCTTTATGCTTCATCGAGAAATGCTCACAAAGGCAACTTCTACAGGAAAAAATATATTGGCACATCTAAAACCATGGTAATTTGACACTGTGTTACATAACATCCTAGTAGGTAAACTCAGGAAATGTGTGTTAGATGAATGGGCAGTGAGATGGATGAAGAACAGGCTGAATGGCAGAGCTCAGAGGGTTGTGATCAGCAGAGTAGAATCCCGTTGGAGGCCTGTACTCAGTGATAATCCCCAGCGATCAATACTGGGTCCAGTATTATTCAACTTGTTTATCAACGACCTGGATGAAGGAATTTAATGTACCCTCACCAAGTTTGCTGTTGATATGAAACTGGGGGGAGTGACTGATACACCTGAAAGCTGTGCTGCCATTCAACAGGAAGTGTGATCAGCAGATTGAGATAGGTGATCCTCCCTTCTTACTTGGCCCCAGTGCAGCTACATCTGGAGTGTTGCTCTCCAGTACAAGAAAGACAAGGAGCAACTGAAGAGGGTCCAGTGGAGAGCAAAAAAGATGGTGAGGGGTCTGGAGCATTTCTCTTATGAGGAGAGACTGCAGGAGCTGGAACTGTTTAGTTAAGAGAAGACTGAGAGGGAATCTCATCAATACCTATAAATATCTCAGAGGCGGGTGTCAAGAAGACGGTGCCAGACTCTTTTCAGTGGTGCCCAGTGATGGAACAAGGGCCAATGGTCATAAACTTAAACACAAGGAGTTTCACATCAACATGAGGAAGAACTTCTTTACACTGAGGGTGGAAGAGCACTGGAGCAGGCTGCCCAAGGAGGTCGATGAGTCTCCCTCTCTGGATACGCACAAAACCCACCTGGATGTGCGCCTGTGTAACCTGCTCTAAGTGACCCTCCTTTGGCAGAAGAGTTGGTCTGGATGACCTCCAGAGGTCTCTTCCAACCCTAACAGTTCTGTGATTCTGTGATTTTTCAGAAATGGCAGGAGTTTTCAGATACTTCTTACACTTCTTGGCTGATAGAACCTAAAAATGCCAAATTTTGAGACAGCTGGTTGCTCATCATATCTGAACATTTCAGACTTCATCAGAATAGTTGAGGTTGAAAGGCATCTTAGAATTTGGCCACTTTCAGAACTGTCAGCAGTTTTACAGTCATTGCTTGATATTTACTTTACCTAAATTAAATGGTATGACCATCTCTACAGAGGCAAGTTTCTGAGAGATTCTACAGAGTTCCAAAGCAACTTCTTTCATATGTAAGAAAAAGTTGCTGGACAGCAGTAAATTAGAGTTTTCAGCAGTAACTTTGTTCCCCCAGGAAACAATAAATAAAAAACCCCAACAACAAACAAATAAACAAACAAACAAACAAACAAAACCCACATCACATTAATTCTAGAAAAAGTGAGTACAAATTTGAGTACAAAAAAAGACATTTTGCCTCTATACAAAGACCACAGGTTATTTAAATATTAATTACATACTCATAAATTACTGTGATAGCCTCCACAAGCGGTATAAGGATGAATAAATGATATTCAAGAACCATCTGGACACAATTCTCTGCAACGTCCTCTAGGAGGATCCTGCTTGTGCAGGGAGTTGGGCCAGATGACTACTGTGGTCCCTTCCAACATTACAAGGCCAAGCTGGATGGGGCTCTGAGCAACCTGGTCAAGTGAAAGGTGTCCCTGCCCATGTCAGGGGTTTGGAACAAGATGAGGTTTAAGGTCCCTTCAAACCCAAACCATTCTATGACTCCATGATTCTGTGATATCCATTCTATGATTCTGTCAATTTCTTTAAGGTTGGTTAATATTAATAATTTCCCACTAGGGTCATTGGGAATTTGAATGATTCTTGGCTTAAGTACTACTGACTGGTTTCCTCTAAGTGTCAAAAGAGTGTGCTCAAATGGCTTCAACGAACAGAAGGTCAGTTTATTATAATTGAAATTTCTTTCAAAACTATAATATTTTTATCACTAATTTGTTTAAATAATGTAGGTTTGAGAACTTTCTAGGGAAAAATATTATTTAAACACGTAAGCCTTATAAACCTTTCATGATAAGCCAAACTACTCAACATGATGCTGTATACAAATGAAGAATCCTTTCTTCTTATATTTCCAATTAAAAATCTGGGTACTATATCTGCCTGTTACACTAATACACTAGATATATATTAGGAATTAAAAGGTATGGCTTTTAATCCCAAGTTTACTATTAAATGAGAAGGGAAGGATACGTAGTCTCAGGTGAAGAAAAATAGAAAAAGAAGCAGTTTGTTTTACTTTCACAAATTCAATATCCCTCTTCCCTTTTGAATTTGAGTCAGCCTATTTAATTTGAATATATGTCCTTCAAGTCAAGGATTCTCTTCACAAATATTTTCTATATCAGGGTGTACTAAGGCAGCAGTACTATAAACCAAACCAGCACTATCTAAGCAATTCTGCCAGCTTTGTGAAAAGTGGAAGGGAAAGTGTTACCTAGCTTCCAGCTGCGCTGGATTAGGGCTTAAAAGACCTGGTGCCCTATTCCATCGGTAACTTTCTGGTAATTTTGGGTAAGTCACTATGAAGTATGTGCCTCAATTCTGACATACAAAAGAGATCTAATAAATACTTCCAATACCCCTGTGATTCATTAATTTATGGTCTCTGTATCTCCCCTCCTCCCACAGAGATATTCATCTTCCAAGCTGCAAGGTCCTACACAGATCAATCACTTTTCAATTAGAAACTTACCCATATGTTCAATATCTTTACTTTCTCTGAGCTGTCTTCAACTTTGCTATATTCTTTGGAAATGCAGAGAGGCCAGAGCAACAACTGGAGTCAAAGTGAAGGCTGATTATACAGCAGCATGTTTTTGGTTCTGTCCTCTATTCTTTCCATAATATTTAGGTTAAAACTACTTAGGTGTGCTTTTTTAGGCATTTTAAGTATGGACTTGAGGACTACGGAGTGCTATTAGTATACTGACTAAATTAGAGCGTAAGAGCTTGCTGATATTACTGACAATAGTAATGATCAACAGATCTCATAATTTTATTTCCAAACTTTTTTGCCTCAGTCTTCACTGGCAAATCCTCTTCCCAGATGTCTCAAGTGGATGGGCTTCATTACAGGGACCGGAAGACCAAAGTCCTTTACACTGTCAGAGAAGTTCAGGTTCATGACCACCTGAACATACATAAGTCTATGAGACCTGATGAGCTGTGTCTCAGAGTCCTGAGGGAATTTGCTGATGTAGTTGCCAAGGCACTTGATACTTGAAAAGTCATGGCAGCCACACGAAGTCCCAGGTGACTGGAAAAGGTGAAACATTTTACCTGTGTTTAAAAGGGGTAGAAAGGAGGATCCTGGGAACTACCAACTTGCCAGCATCACCTTTGTGCCTGGGAAAACCATGGAAGAGAAATCCCCCTAGAAGCTGTGCTAAGGCACATGGAGGACAGGGAGGTGATTCAGAAAGTAGTGCAGCTTCACCAAGGGCAAGTCCTCTCTAATCAACCTAGTGGCCTTCTACGATGGACCAACTACACCAATCAACAAAAGGCCATATGTCATCTATTTGGACTTCTGCAAAGCCTTGGACGTGGTCCCCCACAATATCCTTCTGTCTAGAGTGAAGAGAAATGGATTCTATGGGTGAACTTTGAGTTCAATGGATGACAAATTGCTTGGACAACTGTGTCCAGAGGGTAATGTTCTGGACAGTTTAGTGTTCTGACAGACATTGTGGAAAAGTGGTTTCCCTCAGGAGTCCATATTGGGATCAGTATTATTTAGTGTCTTCATCAATTATATAAATTGAGGCACTGAGTGCACCCTAAGCCAGTTTGAAGATTACAAGAAGCCAAGTGCTGTGGTTGACGTGTCAGAGGGATGGTATGCCATTCATAGAGACCTGGACAAGCCTGAGAAATGGCCTATGAGAACATCATTAAATTGAGAAAGGCCAAGTGCAAGGTGCTGTACCTGGCTCAGGGCAACCCCTGGGATCAACACAGCCTGGAAGACGAATGGATCAAGAGCAGCCCTGCTAAGGACCTGGGAGTGCTGGTGGGTGAGAGGCTGGACATGACCCAGCAGTGTGCACTTGCAGCCCTGAAGGCCAATTGCATCCAGGGCCGCGTCAAATCAGCGTGGACAGAAGAGCTAGGCAGGGAATTTTGCCCCTTTACTACGCCCTTGTGAGCTCCCATCTGGAGTGCTGCATCCAGACATCCAGATCTGGGGACTTCAGCACAGGAAGAACACAGACCTGTTACAGAAGGTCCAGAGGAGGGCCATGAAGATCATTAGATAGATGGAGCACCTATCCTATGAAAAAAAGCTGAGAGAATTCAGCCTGTTCAGCCTGGAAAAGAGATTTGTCCTGGCTGACTGTTCAATCTGACTAGCACAGACTAGATTCCAACCAGGGTATGTATCATACAAGAAGTCTAATTATTCAACAGAATCCCTTCAGGTTCAATCTCCTTATTACTGCCCATCTTGTCACCTAAATCTTTCACAATCCCTCACTCTCCACTCTAACCATTTTACTTGGCTCTCTTCTTCATGTTCAGAAAACTTCATTTTCTGAAAAGGTATTAACAATGTTCATACTGACCCAGGATTCAGACCAAAAGAAATATGCATTTTGGCATCTATAAAACAAAGCAAGTAAGTACACTAGAAAGAAACACAGAATACAACAAACATCAATGCTAGAGACACCTTAGTATTCACACTGCTATTCTATGTTTGTTCTGACAGTTTTCAGACAGACTTAGAAGGTTTGACCACCATGGTTCTCAGGGGACGTTTACTGTTTTCTTTTAAATATGTATGGTACTGAAATGTCACATAATGAAGATCTAAAGAATTTACATAACTGAGAATCTCTTTAGTACTAGTTAGTGATTTCACACCTTAACAAATTCCATACAGTATTATTCACTAGTATGCAAGGTTTATTCTCAGCTGTATTTAAATGAAAACACTTTGTTGAACAGAGATGTATGTTTAATAATTTCCTGGTGCTTGTGAATGGGGGAAAAAAAAATTAATTCTTTCAGATTTCTCATACTGCTACTGATAGAGTACACAAATAAAGCAGCCAATGTTTTAAAGAGATCCATTGACTGGAACTGAAGTGGAGGAAGTGTAACTGGGAATTAAAAAGGTAGTTCAGAAAATTTCATTTCTTACTTGAAATAGCATTCATTAAAAGATTAACTTTTCATTAAATGGACTTGACTCCTTATTTACTGGAGGATACTTTGCAAAAGGTGTCTTCTCAAATTAGATAATCTTAGACTGAATTCTGAAGAGTAATACCAAATGTCCTCAACCTTATCTATGCTGGGAATGAGTAAAAACTGTAGCATCTCATTTAACACTAAGAAATAACTTCTGACGTAATATCTTGCACAGGTCACTTCCATATTCATACTCCAAAGCAGAATTTTGGATTTATTTTTTCTACTGGAAAAAGAATAACTTTCCTACCTTTAGGCAGGAGGTTATCCAGCATATTACTCAGTCTTCATGCATATGGCGTGATTAGTTTTAACAAATAATAGACCATGGAGAAACATTTAAAGAACACAACAGCTACAGTTCACATATTTTATGCCTCAACATAAACCTAGCCAGTTCATATATTTAAAATTAAAACTAAAACTACATAACTACTCCACCTTTATAACCTCAAGGACATGAGGGTATGCTTTCTCTCACATATGCAAATGTTCTCAGTAGCTAAGTAACAAACAATACCCAATTTAGGCTAAAGAGAAGAAAGAAAAGATATTTCTGCATAATAATTGATGTAGCTTAATTAGAAAGTACATGGGAAAATTTCAGTGTGAGGGTAGACAAAAAATCCCATATTCAGTTACTTCATTATCTAGTTCTCTTCATCTGCCTGCTGTTTTCTTACCAAATGATTTATTTCCTTGTGTGTATGTCCCCTAATGGCTAAAAATCACATCTCCGAAATTTAGAATTATCTCCTAGAACTAAAAAAAGATGTCGAAAATGCTGAGTAAGGGAAGAGGAAGAGAAGGAAATGGGAGTAAATCTTTCAGCAGAAATAAATCTAACACATTTTATGTCAGTGACACTATTACTTTTAGCATTTAAAATCTACTTTCTAAAGTTAGACCATATCAAGTTTGTCTTCTTTAATGTACAGTAAACTTTATAATGGTCAAAACTGTTAATAAACTAACTTGAATGGCTTATTGCATTCAATTATTAATAATAATTAATAATAAATAATTTTCACAGCAGAAAATTAAAAATCATTTAATAAAAATGCCCAAGCATATTATGAGAACATTTGCAGGTCAACAATTTTCCAAGAGGAAAAAAAATGTTCCAACATTTCATTTCACCACTAAACATTCTGAATGTAAACAAGATTTTTATCCCAGGTTTTTCTTTCAGTTGTTTTATCATCCTGACATGAACAGATCGTCAGTGCAATATATAACACTCTTTGGTGGCTATGAAGCATACAGATGTACAGGCTAATGTATTAATGTTGTGACCTTATCAAAATGAAGTATTTTGAAGGTCCTATGTCCTATGTAGTAGTTTATGTACTATTAACACAAGTTTTCAACTGCCATAGAAAATTAATTTTCCTAGTTAATTTTCCTTGAATCTTAGTGTATTTCCTTAGATGAAATATTTTAATAGATGTATTAAATACATATATGCATATATATACAGATACGCATGAATATAGGTAAAAATATAAATATAATATACATTTATATAGCTATATTTTTAATATATTGATATAGGTGTATATATATATATGTATATATACACATATATATGTGTGTGTGTGTATATATATAAACAGGATCGCTAAAATGAAATTGAGGTTTAAATAATTCTTTTCCCTTTCAGAAACCACGAATCTTCATATTACCTATGTATTTTATAGTTTCAATATAACACTTTCCTTGTTTTTAATAGTTGTTTGAAATCTTATATTTCATTTCAATTTATAAATTCCTGAGCTTTTAACCAAAGTGACCCAAGTACAGAAGATGCTTTCTAAGCATTACCTAAATTGAAATAAAGAGTAATTCAGTACTTTTTTCTTGTCTTCTGCAGAGGAGTTGGAATTAGTTATAGTCAGTAGTACATAAAATCCTATCATTTGCTGTTTTTTAAACAATAAAGAGGAGTATGTAGAATAGTAAATTAAACAGAAATATATTAAAACTTTTGAATGCCCCTAAAATATCTGAGGTTTTTCTTTGTGGTAAATATTAAATTGAGAAGATGCATCCATTAAATCATTAAAAATGGAAAGGACGACTCTTTACTGCATCACGTAATTCTTGTTCCAGAAGTAAATTACAATCTATCAAATTAAACATTAGCACAGACTACCATGTCTTAATATTTAACGCTAGTTCTATTGACTTTTTTAAATGAAATATGATCTTACTTGCACTTAAAAAAATTGAATTGAAATTTTGCAATTAGATGTCTCTGGATCCGTTCACAGTATCAGAACTAACTGCCAATGGCGGTGTTATTAAAACCTATCATTGGGAGAATTCTAAAAGTAAGTTCTTTAAATTTGAGGAGGGTCAATAAAATGCAACATTTTTTTCTCCTGTACAACTTGACTACAACAAAGTCAATGTCATTCTCTGCACTGTAATTGCGTGGGTATATAGTTGTGAATAAAAGACATCTCAAGGGTGCAAAGGTGAAAAATAACCTGTTTAGAAAATATATCTCAGCATGAGATGAAGTGGAGCTGAAAGACCCAGGAGTATGAAAATCCACTAAAAGCATTTACTTATGTGATGATGTATGCAATTTAAGCTCTTACTATGTCTGGGGGTTAAAAAAAAAAAAATACTCCTGGGAAGCTCTGGTAATTTCAGTCTATGAAGAGAGGATTCCTTTCTCCTCCATCCATTGCAAAATCAGGTAGCCATCTGGGCTGTTTTGACAAAAGAATTCTGAGGTCTTAAAAGTCACAGATATTCACAATTCAGATAACTAAGTATCTGTCTTTAAAAAAAAGTAAATATCTGTCATCTGTCAAATATATTATCAATGAAATCAGCAACTTATTTGCACTGGCCTAAACAGAAGATACAGCCCTTGTCTAAGTAGTTGACTTCTACAAATATGACTCAAGTGCTGCAGTACCTTTCTTTCAAGCCCTTGAATGTTCTGATATTAAAAAAACCATTTCTGTAAGTGAGTAGTAAATGCAAACTGAGATTAAACACCTACATCAGTGTGTCTGTAGTTGCACTAGGCATACAAACTATTACAATAAATGCAAATCTAGTCATTCTAGTCAGTGGAATGTAGTGTTTTGATTAATTTTAAAGCACACATTAAGACAGGATGGAACAGGTGCCTATATGCTGTTTCTTCCTTCCCATCTTCCAGTTTCTATGCCAGAATGGCATTGCGTCCTGGTTCTTGCTAGGATAGAGTGAATTTTCTTCCTGTTATAGTGCAATGTTTCAGATTTAGGATGAGAATAACACACTGATGCTTTAGTTCTTGCTGAGCAGTGCTCACCACGAGTCAAGGACTTTTCAGCTTCTCATGCTGCTCTACTAGCAAGGAGGCTGAAGGTGCACAAGAAGCTGAAAAGGAACACAGCTGGGAGAGCTGACCCCAACCGGCCGAAGGAATAGTCCATACCATATGACATCATGCCAAACAGGGGATGAGGGAACTTGTCTGGGAGGTGGCAACTACTGCTCAGGGACTGAAAGGAAATTGGTTGGCAGGTGGTGAACTCCTTTGTGCATCATTAGTTTTGTATGCTCTTTTATCATTATTACTACTTTTCCATCCTTTTCTGTCCTTTTAAATTGGCTTTATCTCAACCCATGAGTTTTACCTTTTTTCTGACCCTCTCCACTGTCTCGCTGGGAGCAAACATCTGCTTAGTGTTTAGGTGTCTGACCTGCTAAACACACTATGTGATCTCCTGTAAGTCCTAACTTGCCAACACCATGCAGATGTCTCTTCTACTCTATAGCACCTCTACCCTATACCTACCACGTGGTCAGCTGAATCACTCTGCAACCCGCATTGGCAGGATTAGCAAGGTATGGGGAAGGCTCAGTTACCCATACATAATTTGAGTTGGAGAAATTATGTAACTTCATAACATCTGTCTTGGTAACACCTTGGTTTGTCTGCCCAAAGAGCTTCTGCACTTCTGCCACTGCCACAGAAATACATTGGGTATCTTGGGTGATTTCAGTGATGCATCAGTGCACGTATATATAGGTACACTACTTCACAGCTCTCCAGCTTTAATGGGTGTGTAGATACCTATAGGTGGCTAAACAAAAATCTTACCTATGTCTCTGTTACCACTGCTAGTCTTTCAGCAGTAGCACAGTGTACTGTTTGTTGCAATAGCTTTTGAGATAAGGAATGAATGACAAAATCTGATTAAATTGCCTAATGTTGTGAAAAAAGTGATAAAGACAGTTCTCCCCTTCTGGCAACTCTAGTCATGATGTTGTAAGGCAGCTTAGTACTATTGTTCTTTACCTGATTGTCAATTGCTTTCCATTCATTCTGAAAGCAAAACTAAGAAAAAAAAATTAAGAAAAGCTAACTCCATAAATAATTTATGAATGAAGATACATTTCTATTCATAAACAAAATGACAGAAAGAAAAAGAAAGTAACAATAGAAAATCAAGCAGAGTAAGAAGAAATTTTTCAACATCTTTTTCTTCATATTTCATCCCACATTCAAGGTCCTCACATTTATCCAACCTCAGCTCCACATAGTTGGCTGTCAAATATGAAGGAAAGCAACCATTTGTATGCTTTTAAATATGAGCAGGACAACTAAATTTTTTTTCCATCCTGAAATGCTCATGGATATATTTCATAGCTTCATCTGTGTTTTCTTATAAGAAAAGATTCTTAACGGATGGCAAATGTGTTTGTGCACTCAATTTACATATTTGAGACTATTTTGCTCCAACTGGAAGCATGAGTTTGCACATGGCTTAAACACAGGTAAACAAATGGGAAGGAAACAAAATCAGCTAAGAAATTGATTTCACAAATGAAATGATTAGCAATTGTAGGGCTACTGTTGAAACCTTCCAGAGCTTTAAGGGAGGATGAAGGTAGAGAGTGAGAGGAAGAGGATGCTGGATCTAAAAAGACAGTAAAGGTATAGATGCTTAAAGTAATGTCTAACTATCAGAAAATGAAGAATTTCTTTTTTTCTGAAAGCCTTTTCTGAATCTGGGTATGCTTGATATAAAGAAGATTGAAGTTTGTGTATGCCAGTCAGTAAGACCAGATGCTGTGAAGCTAACTTAATCCCTTCTGTCCACTTAGATAATATTATGGATTCATAAATAAATGATGGAGTGCAAAAAGTAATCAAAAGAAAGCAGCAACCAAAAGGAACTGTACATGGAAGGAGTAAAAAAGCACAACTAATTTTAGAAACAGCAAAAGAGGATTACTGGTGCCAAGAAACAGGGAAGCACTGCTTTAAGGAGATCCAAAGAAGCTTTTGTTCTACTTCAGCCAACAATTTCTCACTCAAAGGGAGTTTTAACACAGCAACAAGAGAAAGCATCAAGACAAGGACCTCTCAGTGAATTGAAAGAAGTGCTGAAACACAGATGACCAGACAAGCAAGAATAAGTGGGTTATGACACCACAGCCTAGGTAGGGAAACATTTTGATTCTCCTCTAATTGAAATTTCTTATTGAAATTTCTCTTCTAATCACATTGGTTATTGTTTACCAATGTCTTTTAAATATTGTATAAATGAATACCTTTCATGAATAAAATTGCCTATTAAAAGAAAGTAATACACACAACTCATGACTATGTACTTCAATGAAGCCGAGAGCTTCCCACAGTTTCATGTACCTCATTAGATTTCATTTTTTCTGAATAAGTCAAATTAAAAAAACTTTAAAGGTCTTAAAGGCCCGTGGCTGTTTGCAAGGTCTTAAACAGAAAATTAGGAAAATCTTTTTCATTACATTAAAAGTGTGTTTACAAAAAATTATGTAACACTCTATATTTTCTATTTTTTTCTTGCTGTGGGTTTTTTTTCCATAGACAACTATATTTTGACTTTGCAGTGCATCACTTTCAGTCTTCTTTTCAAGTGTCTATGCCACAATAGCTCTAGGTATTACACTGAAGCTCAGCCATGTTAGGCTGCCTCATGAAAAAGAACCTTAAAAACAGTTTTCATAAACTTAAGAGAACATAAGGGAATAAGACCATAATTAATATAAATGCCAGAGATTTGGTAGCAGAGGGGTGTAGGGCTGATCACTGCACCTCTCCCTTCAGCAGACATTGAGCTGTCCCATGCTGGTCACAACTGGCCACATCTGGCTCCACAATGGACCCACCACAGTACCCAACTGAGTCCATCAGTAGAATTTGTGACATCTCTATGAAGATGTATTTAAGATAAGGCAATAAACACTGAGAGAAAGGAACAAGGTCAGAGCATGCACACTCCATTCCAGAGCTCGTAATACCCTCAAAGGGATTGCAGTCCATGGATAACCCACACTGGAGCAGGTTCTTCCCCTAAGAGACTATGGCCCATGGTCAATGCATATCAAGCCAGGAGAAATGAGTAAGAAGGAAGAAGTGGCAGAAGAAGAGTGAGAAATGAGGAATAGAAGAAATTAACTCCTACACATTGACCTGAACCTCCTGCACTGGCTATCATATTACCAAAGGGACAAAGGGTAATCTGTGGTGGAATAGAGGAAGGGGAAGTTTTTGGAAAGAAGTCAAGCTTTCAAAAGAGGAGAGTAAGGGTGATTTTCATAATTGCTTTAATATTTGTCTTTGTTTACCAACACGCAGAACAGTCATTAAATTTTTTATAATATGACCATTTCGTCCAGGACAGTAGTTGATGAGTGATTTTCTACATCTTCATTTCAACCACAAAACTTTTCACTCTTGCTCTTCTTATTTTCTGCCCTGCTGTACTCTGAGGATGGAGTGAGTGAGTGGTGGTGAGAGGGCTTCATTGCTACTTAGGGTTAAACCATGACCCAAATACACTAACAAAATGTGCACTAGTGCAAACAAAATCAGTAAACCAAGGGAGTGATTAGCTGAAAAGGGTACTGAAGTGCCACACAGTGACAGACTAAAATTATGCAGTGTTCTGAAGTTCAGAATTTGAAGTCCAGGTCCTTCAAAATATGCAATAATAGGCTAAAGAAAATTAAACTGGAGGAAGTACTGAGAAAGTAGTAATTCTGTTATAGTGGTACTATGTAGCAAATATTATATTTCAGGGAGGGAACTCAGAAAGAAGTTATAGTCAATTTACATTAATTAAGCAGGGGAAGGACTGAGGTTTTAACAGTTATTAATGTGTAGCAGTCTGATAATACAAGCTATTGAAAGAATTAACAGATTCCCTCTTAAAAGTAATGCAGAAATAAACTCTTGAAAACAAAAACAAGCACTTGTACTACATGGCTTTCTGCAATACTTTTAAAATTTTTATTAGTTATCTGCTTTTCAGAAAAATCATGTCAGAACATCAGTGAAATTAAGGTTTGAAAATTGTCTTTACAAATCGGCTTAAAGTTATCTCTAACTAAAAAAATTAAGGTTACAGTTCTCAAAAACCTGAAATATTTTGTGCTATACATTTTATGTTTATTTTCTAAATGTAGGAAGGTTTTTTAATATATTCCATCCCTAGAAGTGTTCATGGCAGGGTTTGAGCAACCTGGTCTAGTGGAAATTTCCCTACTCATGGCACAGGGGTTGGAACTAAATGATCTTTAAGGCCCCTTCCAACCTAAACCATTCTATGATTCTATGATATTTATTTAATTTCCTCCCACTCTCTCCTTTAGTCTACCATTAACCCACCAGAAACTACTCATCCCCTATTATCTGACCATGTGTTCTTCTATTTTCTGCTATCAAGATTATTTTTTATTGATCATGTAGGCTTGAGTATGCACATTTAATTCCTTTACACGCTGATTTTTTTTACTACCTACATTTATTTTAGAGTTGCAAAATACTTTTTCTTCATTTTAAGTATGCTGGGCTACTGCAGCATTTGACAACTTAGTATTTAGTACACTTTAACATACATTCAGAAATATACCACTAAAAATTAAATGAGCAAATCAAAATAGTAAAAACACCATTATTTAATCACTACATTCTTAGGCAGTAAAGAGAAATAGAAGACACAGCATATTCAAATCTCCCACACCTACCAACTCACATGTTTTATGGGTCTTGCGCAAAACACATTTTTGAGAGTAAACATAACCCTATTCTCTTTCATTAGCTATTACTTCACATTTTTGGCAGAAATGCATGTATGTGTTTCTTCTTTCCTCACTATCTCAAAATAAACAGCTCAACAATTCAAACAGACATGGTTTGTTCTTTCCTCACTAGCTCAAAATAAACAGCTCAACAATACAAACCACTTCACTTAAACCACCAAAATAGTTATCACATGATTTCTCAATTGTAGGGTAGATTTAATAGAGAGAATTCCTACTTTCTATCTTTTTACAGTCCCATAAGCCAACAACTTCCTAGTAAAGAGTGTGGTTTATCATATGTGGTATGAAAGATATCATGCAAAAAATGAGTCAGTGCTTTTCATAAACCATTATAGCAGCCCTGAAGCTACATTAAGAAAGCTTCATTCATATAAATTCACTCAGAATACACATACCAGAACATCTATGAACTCAGGAAGTCCAAATAAAGATATACAATAGCTGCTGAAAATAGTAATCAATTTTTTCTGTTCTTTTATAGAATATGCTATCTGAGGCAATCAGAGAGTTTTAAAATTTGGTATTATCAAATATCAAATTAAAAACATTAGCCATAGGCTTTTGTTAGTTGCAATTTTTGCATTAGTTGACTAATTTTACCAGATTCTGTGAAACTTTATGTAACTAATCTCTTCCTATGCTAGATTTTCTACAAGAAACTGTAAAAGAAATTCCTGAACTAAATCTGATAGAAATGCCATGATTAGATTTTTTCATCAGATAAATGAAAAAATCACAAAAACACAAAAAAGGGTTACTGTTCCCTGAAGATCCATTGATACACTGTGGATATTGAAAAATATTATTTACAGTATTACCATACACTACTGACATTCAGTTTTCATTAGCACTTCATCATCAGAAAGACCTTGTTTCAAACAGTGACATTCTCAAAATTATGCTTCAGATGCTTTCCCTCTTACTCAAAATAAATGCTTGTTCATAAAAACAGTGGGTAAGAATCTTTCTGGTTAATTAAACCTTTAATAATGCAAAGCATTCCAAAACAATGTAAAAAGTAATAGTGATTAAATGCTACTTTTTAAAACAGAAACTTACTCACTGCTTTACAAATATGACTTACACAACTATAGAGTCAATTCCATAATTTAATGATAAAGACATTATTTCTATTACTGTTCCACGGTATTTTTCAGACTATTAGGACCATTTTAAAAGCTAAGTACTTGCACAGGTTAAAGTAAAACAGGTATCTCCTGTAATTTTTTTTGGTAACTGAATTTAGATACACTAGATAATACACTGCCCATATTCTAACATACTGTAATTTGATATAGCAGGTTGAAAAACAAACTATTCTTTTATGAGAGTTTTTGGTTTCTTTAAATGGCCCTTCCTATTTCCTACAACTTCAGGCACTATTTTTCCTAACAAATACAGCCAAAATTAAAATTTATTTCTTTAAATGTACCTTGGTAGTGGGCACTAAATCCACGGTATCGGTGATTGCTGTCTGTTACGAAATGTAGTCTGAGCCAGTTTTTGTTGCTTATAACTGGAGGAGGTATATTCATTCCAGAGAGCCTGAATTAAAACAAATAAACAAACAATATTAATAATAGATTTCAAAATTATCAGGAAAACTTTAATATTCAAACTAGCATTCATTGACATGCCCTCTGTGGGACTTTTTATCAATCGATTTTAAGAAGCATGAACAGACAAAATTGTACACTATGCCCGACCAAGTGATGGGATACAAATCAGTGCTAAGCCAGAAACCACACAACCATATTATTGGCCAGGGACAGCACTATAAAGATGGGAGCACATGGCACTCAGGCTAGGAAGAATTTATGTCTACACAGGTCAGATAATAGGCTGAACAGAACATTGCTCTGGGCACCAGGGAAAGGTTTGTACCTTGTGACTTTCACATTCAAGGTATGGAAGAAGAGAGCTTAGGTTATGCAAACCACCATCTAAATGATAAAACAGACATCTGCTTTTCAAGAGTAAGTAATTTTATATATTCATGCTATAAAGAAAAAAGAAATATTCCATCACTTGAGTGAATTTGAAAATTAGTTATCAGACATACAAGAGTAGGGAATTCTAGTGGATTGACCCCAGCTAGCAGCCAAGCATCACACAGCTGCCCACTCCCTCCCTTCCCTGCCCCAAACAATCGTAAGGCGAGAGAATAGCAAGAGCAAAAGCAAGAAAGACTCTTCAAAAGACAGTTTAAAAAGTGAAGAGTTGAGAAAAAAGGAAGTGATACAAAAGCAATCATTCACCATATTCCACAAACAGATCAATCAAAATGGTCTCCAATGATTAGCAGCTGTCTCTTAGCCCCTCTAATTTTTTTATTGCTGACCATGAAGTTATGTGGTATGAAATATCCTTTTGGTCAGTTTGGGTCTGTTTAGTTTTTTTCCCTTTCCAGTATCCTGCCTATGTCTGTTCTACACACTATGGGGACAGAGAAGGGTGGAAAGAAAGCCTTGATGCTGTGCAAGCATGGCCCAGAAGTAGCCAATACATTGTTGTGCTATCAACTCTGGTTTAGTCACAAATCCAAACTACAGCACCTTATGGGCTTCTATGAAAATAATTAACTATGAGCCATTAGACTCAGTATATGAAATTTACTGGTTTTTTTATTGTTTTGGTTTTCTGTTTGTTTTTTAGCATCAGGATATTGTTCCAATTATAGTAGCTTTTCATTTTGACTGACTCATTAGTAAAGTCTGAATTTAAGTTCTTTTTTGTTTGAGAGTTTTAGTGGGGTTTTTCTTTTGTGATTTTATTTTAAAGTGAGATATCATGTTATAAAGAAGGTGAATAAAGATTAGATAGAAAATTCTTCCATCAAGCCAGTAATTCAAGACATATTTCTTACCAAAACCAGAAAGGTAAGTCACATCTTCAGAATGTCAACATACTTACCTATGTTCTCCCATTTAGTTATAAACAGAACTCTTCCTTTAATGAAAATAAAATACAAGCCAACAAGTATGCCATTTTATGTTCAGACATAGAGGATTCCTATTTTATTTTGAGAAAAACCCTATTCATAATAAATCAAGTAATTCTGAAATGATTTTTTTAAAATGGAATAAAACCCCAAACCTTACTTAAATAAATAGCTAATATATTTGTATAGGTACTATTCTGTGATGAAGACTTTTGAAATAATAACAGTTTAGAGGTAGGGTTCTTTTCATCTTTTCCCACCCACTCTACCTCAAAACAAAACATGTTTAAGAGAACTTTCCAAATTTCTGAACCTGTACTAGCACCCTTACTCCCTCAGGCACTGATATAAATGACAAAAGGCTTGACTGACATCACAGGCTATTAAAACTCCTTCACATACTTGCAAAAGAATGTTTTTATACTGTGGAAACACATTAGTTCATCCAATTCATTTCAGTTGAATGACACATAGAATTTAAGTTTTTTAAGGCTATGAAATTGACTTCAATTCTAGATCCAAGAAATCTGGATGATGAAGTTTAACAAAAAAACCAAGTGAACAAACAAACAAACAAAAAAAATAGTGCTATTAGATTGCAACAGGATGTGGTAAATGCACATTGCTCTGTAGCAATTAAAGTCAGAACTGCACTAGAATATGTATAAAGTGTAAGAGGCAGAAGCCTACACCTTTCAATTAGAAAACATCAAATCTTTCTGCATTTTCATTGTGAATTTTAGAATGAAACACATTTTCTAACAGCCATAAAGCAGCTTTAGTTGCGACAAATTTCTTGTTACAGATGTAAGAAGTATACTTTAATTTGAGGCTTGTTTTTTGGAAGGTAGAGGTTTAAGTATCCTTTTTGGTACAGCTATTTCTCTCTATAATAGTATTACCTAATGATGCAAGAGGGAATAGTGCTTTTATTTAAATTCTTACTCTATAAACAACTGTTATGCAATATAGTGATAGAGGCAACAACCTTTCACTGCTTGCATATTTTAGAATAAACTTATTACTGGAAGAGGTCTTACTAAACAATTGAAATAAAATAAGGCTGTAAAACACATTTCCTAACATGTATTTTGACTCATATATATTCTGCCTATAGGAAGGTTTCTCTTTAATTAATCACAAAACCTTGTGAAAAATAAATTGCAAGTTTATTGTCCAAGGCATGAGAAAATATCACCTTAGACATTTAAATATGTTCACAATAAAAGACTAATTTTGTTTCTAAAAGAGTTAAAAATCTAGTTTACCTATCAAATCAGGTATTTATTAATACATCTATCCTTACATCTATGCTGACCTCTAATTAAATTCACAGTTCCTACAATCCCATTTTTACAGTTCACAGATTCTATGGGATTCTTCCCAGAAAGTAGATTTGCAAACTGACAAAATTGATTCTGTTGATATAACTGCCCCTTTTCTCATGTCAATTTATCTTCTCAGCAAAATAGAAAGCCGTTCACCATTACAGTAATACATTGGCTGCCCAATCTACTTCTGTGTCAGCTACTATTCCAAGCATAGTTATGCTGCATCATCTGCAATATTTTCCTAAAAGTCAAACACCATATCTTCCAAAAAGGAAACACAGCTGTCTCGTGTTCTTTTATAATTCAGAAGATGTAGCTCCCTCTCAAGCTGCACAGAATCCTGCATAGTAAATTCCAGTCAGCAGAGAGTAGGCTTCCCTTCTGCAGCTGTCTTTCATAAAGTCTTAGAAATGTTCATGGAGAATCTTGGCTGTGAACCAGCGGTTTAAAGTATCCTACCACTATGTGTAGTCAACAGCATTGACTGTTATCTACTGCAAAATGTATTTGAAAAAAGAAGTGCTTACTGAAACAATGCACCTTTCTTGCTAAACAAGGGATTAGTAGAAGACTGTGCATGTAGATATGCCAGTGAAGTTCCCATCTAAGCACTTTATTTGTGTCTAAACCACAGTTTACAGAAGAAATAAGGGACTAATATTTTTGAGAATCAAAATTTCATTCTTCTTGCACTTCATTACAACATGCCTCTATTCCCTTCCTTTATAAACTATTTAGGTAGTAATTTAAAAAAACCCAAAAACAAAACCACCTGTTTTAGGCTGATTCTGATCCAGTGAAGTCAATTAGTATTTTATTTGCCCTCAAAATTCTAACACATAGTTCCCACCTTATGTTGCATAGTGGAATTCAGGGTTGGTGTGTTTTCTTTTTTTAATAGCATAGTACACATTCTCTATTTCTTCCAGACAAGGAACAAAATACATTTACTTTAACATTTGAAATGTACACTATTAGACAGCTATAATCTTGAGAAGTAGTTTAAACATTCCTGTCTTGTTCATGTACCAAACTAGCTTTAATTTCTAAAAATCATCTAAAACGATAGCTCTTACAAACATATTGTCACCGACTGTCACAATTGTCAATAGACTGATTATTATGATGGAATGCAGGCCTTAATTTAGGCATTCAATATGTCCAAAAATATTCCAAAGAGAAAAAAGTTTTGCTTTTTTAAAAATATACAGCAAAGTTTTCTCAAAAATTTTAATTAAGCATTTAGTTTCTACATTTCCTCATATGCCAGGAGATTCACAAAAATAGAAGTAATTTTAAAAAAAATAAAAATTGAGGTTGATGCCACACCTATAAACAGTGCTGAAACCCATTCTAATTCTACCAAAGTCTTAGGCTAACAAAGTCTTACATCTAAGCATGACTAAGTGCATACGCAGATCTCATTACTCATATATATGCACTACAAAATCCTAAGTACTTGTTTTGATGCAAACTGCAGCTGCGTGGATTGTTTCTTATTTGTATTATTTGCATGTTGAAATAAAACTACTGTATAAATAGCTTTGATTAAAAAAGGGCAAATTATCACACATTTTGATAAGGCCTATGCATGGTCATATATGTGCTACTGGGGCTTAATACTTACACAGCACAATACACTACAAAAGAGAGTAGCCACCTGTTCCTTGAAAGGAAAGACATACCCAACAAAACAGTACCTGATCAACGACCTATCTGGTTTGGTTAAATTTTGCTTAAATTAGACAGCACTTGTATTAAACACAAATTTGAAGTATCAACCACTTACAGCTTATTGTGTCTCCTATACTTGTATACAACATATACTCATTAGCAAAGATTTCTGGGATCCTTTTCTTTGTTCTTCATGACTGCCTTCATCCCATAAAGCAACACTTCATGCAGTAAGCCTCATAATAAACATATTTTGCAAAGGATCCACCCCACAATGCAGATTTAAGGGCACAAGGTTAAAACTCAGACCTCTCATTTAATAAATTCAGATCTGTTTAGGAACAACCAGTTGCACACTGGAGGAGCAAAGCTGATGTCAACTCAATATTTAATACATTACTTAATTTAAAAGATCCTGAAGGATTTCATGATTAAGTCAATGTATCCCTCCTGTTCCATCAACCCAGTTTGTATGATGTTTACATTGAAGTTCAGACACTAACCTAACTTAATCCTTTGATCAAGCGCTAACAGAGTAAGTATTTTGCAGGACTAAGCGTATCAATATTTTTTATGTTTCCAATTTCACTGATGAGTTTAATGGGTCTTAATGGCAGTCATTATAGATGTGAGTGTCTGTTGTATGACAGCTTTGGTTACTGGCCTTTTTTTTTTTCCTGGAAATGTTCTATCCAAATTATATTAAATCATTTCAGAGCAAGGACACTGCTCTGACCTATATTGTCAAAAAGCAAAAAAAGCTCCACCAACTTCTTCTATTTCTTACAAAATCTATTGTTGTCTAAACTGAGAACTCAGGATTTAAATTCTTTTGAAGATATCATGTAAATATTAAATGCTAATAGGCATTTTCAGTTATCTTTGGATAACAACAAAGGTCAACTAAATAGATAATTGCCTGTAAATTTTGCTTCTGTGAAGTATTTCCAACATAAAGTAAGTATTTTAAGAGCTGTGGTTTCCCTAGAATTTTAATTGTAGCTTAGATTTATGCAGTATTATCATATATAATATTGGTATATCTGTATTACAGAAATGAGACATCTGTGACAGAAGCTATAGAACTTTTATTTAAGTTGAATTTTTCGTGTAATTGTATGTGTGAAACTCAAACTGCTGGTGGGTTGCATCAGGGCTGCTCTTGTGTGTGCAGTTAGTACACTCAAGTTATTAATTTACTGGATGAATAAGGAATTGGCCATCTTGTGAGATAATAGATTGGATTCAGAAAAGAGACTAATTTGAAAGGTAATTACCATATCAAAATAAGCAGTTTCCCAGATGAGACTACAAATGAGGAAAACAAGAAATAACATAGGAAGAGAAAGATTAACTTGGAAATAAAACAAGCATATAAATAAAGAAAACGAAAGAAGAGGATTGAGTTATTCTTCTGCATTGCCATAGTTCAATGTCCAGTCATAAGGAACGATAGAACTCATCAATCCAATGAGAAATTAAATGGTCATAATTCAGTCTTTAAAGAGGAAAGAAGAAAAAGTCTCTTCCTAAAACAAGCTCCTTCTCAATGGTATATAGTAATTAAAAAAGTAAAGGAAAAATGCCCAAAAGAAGAGAGTCTAAAATCTAACATTCTACTAGCAGTTTGAAGGTAATATATAACCCAAGTTTTAAGTGGTTACAAAGTTAGTAAAAGATCTAATTCCTATGGTCAGTCTCTGTAATATTTATAGCAGGACTGAGCATTTTATGTATATGAGAATGAGAACACTCACAAGTTTGATATTATATTAATTGTTGTTTCCATATCTCAGAACTGCAGCCAAATGAACGGCAAAAAGCTGGTTTTTATTTTTAGAACAGTAAATTACCACTTTTCAAATTTAGACTCATAAGCTACTTAGAACTAAACTAAGGGTTTTGGTTGAAATTTCACTGCAATCACTTATTTCTGATTTATAAAACAAAAAAATTAAAACTTAAATAAGCAAGTGTTTGGGAAGGGGAGGAAAAAAGTTCTACATTATTTAACCTTGAAAAAAATACTCGTTCTGTAAAGTACTTTATTAATCTATTGATTAATTTTAGAGTTATTCATCTAGACGGATAAAAATAATTCACCCTTTGACTCTTTTTGTCAAGTACATTATGATGTCTGAACGACCAAAAAAAAAGGGTCTTTGTTTTAAAAATGTCAGTGTTGAAATATATGAAAGCTTCGTCTTGCCTTTGAAATGACGGAAAAAGTTCAATTTTGGAGTAAATTTACTGTCATATAAAGCAACTCTACGAGAAGCCTGTGTATAATCATTAAGGACTGAATAAATTTCCAAGTGATGATTAATGAAAGTTTATAGTACTGTGGATATGAATGTTGAAAAGTGCCAAGATTAAGAAATACTTTTTAAATTCAGAAGTTGATTGCACCCTATAAAGCCAGATGTTCCTATGTCAAAGTTTTCCACTTAATCTCCTGACTTGATAGAATAATAAAATATGAGGAAAAGAGCCTTCTAAACACACAACTGTTATCTCATGATACATGTAATTTTGTCTTTGTGACATAAGTAAATAACACTGATGGACAGTGATGTGTCCTGATTGCCTGCAGGCAGAGTACAAGCTGCTGATTTTCATATAGATGTCAGGATCTTAGGAGTCATTTTTCATAAATGTGATGCAAATACCTTATATACAAAGTGACCTTGCACTTACAACTCAGTTTCCCTGAGCAGATCACAGAAACAATATAAACACATATTAACTTCACCTAGGCTGCACATGGTGGTTAACACATGGGTTTTTCTACCATACAAGCTGTGGCAAGTTGCACACAGAGCCCCTTGGTGCAATTGGTGAGACCAAGTTTAGGGCAGTCAACAAACAGCAGAGGCAGACGAGTCCAGATGCACCACTGAGAAGATACACCTGGTGCAGGCTGTGCAGTTTAGGCCTCCCACAAAGGCACTGGTTCTGCTGGCCCAGAAGCTGTGATAAGGTGGACACCAAGAGCTGTCCTAGGATTTTTTTCCTGCACATGCTTAAGCAAACTGTCTCTTTCAAGAATTCCGAATCTAAGTGCCTTGGCTGGAGAGTGGAGGACCCTGGAGAGGCATAAAGATGAATGCAACTACCTGAGCATTTTTGGTGGAATCCTGCACATTTCTTCCCCCTACTTTCACAGCTAATCTAAATAAAACTAAATTGAATACAATTTATATGTGACCTATACTTCTCTGAGTAAAAGTCAAACTGAATAACTGGGACCATTACCTGTAAGAGGCTTATATAATTTACCTCTCTTAAATGTTGCCATATTCAATTTCTCAACTGGCTGTTTTCTTTTCAATTCTATGTAACAAATTGTTTTACTTTCAAGTATTGCCTCAATAGGGAAGGAAACTTGTTCTTGGGTCCGTCTGGTAAGTGTCAATAAATGAACCAAACTAAAAACTCAAAAATATTACACTTGCCCTACAATTTGATGTTCTGAAATAGTATTTGTTACACATAAAATCTTGTTGGGGCAGAAAAAAATAGCCCCATGTCAAAATTATTATTAGTCCAATTCATGCTTTAACAGACTAACAGTCTAAATATTGAAACGTCTCATTAATGCTACCATTAACTTCTTTAATTAAAGAAATTTTTCTAATATGTATTCCCTTTCTTCGGTGTTATGTTCAAATTTTCAATGTCCCTCTGCATCCCTTCATTCTTTCCTAAAGAGAAGGGAAACATTTTTACTGTGAGTCATTCTGACCCTCTAGCATGTTCTGGTGAGGCCCCACCCAGAATACTGCATCCAGCTCTGGAGTGGCCAGCACAAGAAGGACATAAATCTGTTGGAGTACAGAGGAGGTCCGTGAAAATGATTAGAGGGATGAGGAATGGCTGAAAGAATTGAGATTTCCCAGCCTGGAGAAGGAAAGGCTCCCGGTTGACTTAACTGTGGCCTTTCAGTACCTGAGGGAAGCCTACAAAAAAGCTTGAAAGGAATTTTGACAAGGGCATGTAGTGATAGGACAAGGAAGGTGGCATTAAACTAAAAGAGAGTGGGTTTAGATAAGATATTAGGAAGAAATTTTTTACTGTAAGGATGGTGAGGCACTGGACCATGTTGCCAGAAGCTATGGATACCGCATTCCTGGGAGTGTTCACTGCCAGGTTGGATGGGGCTCCAAGTAACCTGGTCTAGTGCATGGTGTCGCTGCTCACAGCAGAGAGGTTGGAACTAGATCATCTTTAGGGTCCTTCCAACCCACACCATTCTATGATTCTATGACCAGGATCCTGAGATCATCATGATACCACTCTCCTTCCTCAGTCTTGAATCACCCTTGGGCTATCTGATGCTTCCTGAACAGAATCTTTTTTTTTTTTTTTTTCTCATTGGTTCCCAGCCTTCTCAAGACCCAATTAACATAGAGGCTCAACGTGTGCTGCACAACACCTGCTTAGGGTTATCAGACCTTTGGTATACATGACAGTCATTTAGCCACTTGATCAGTAGACAAAGACAAGACAAAAACAGCTCAGGTCAAGACACTTCAGAAGAGTCCTAAGAGAATCCACCTGTCTGATTAATACATGGCTATACAAGGCCTGTGGGCACTTCGCAGTAACAAGGCAAAAGTCGTATTTACTGACTTATCAGTTGCTATCAGTATGGCCAGATTCACACTAAAGAAACTTGGAGGCACTAGAAATAGGAAGCAAAGAGTACTTCTCCATGAAGCTAATTCTCATTTAACGTCTTTCCATAATCCTTAGTATTTCATGTAACTAAAGTAGTTAAAATGGAAACCTCATGTAGGTATGCAGTAGTCAAACTGGTAAAAGACTCTAATTGTATTTTCTGTAGTGCATGAAAGAAAATTGGCATGCAGCTCTGGATGGAGATAAAATTTAAAATATAAGTCAAATTACTCCTACTCCGCAGCAAAATTAAGAACCCCATGGGTCTTATAAGAAAAAGTACCTCCAGACTCTGAGTTTTCCTGAGTATCTGCCACTTTAGTTACTCATATTTAGATATTACATCAAAGTGCAAATATATCTTAAAAAAGTTGTTGCTTAACATTAGAATAAAAATTCAAAATGCTGTCATTTTAAGTCTGAGTCAGTTATGTTATTTCATCTTTTAAGGGTGATAATAAGACAGTCCTGAAATGCCTTTAAAGAACAACTCATCAATACAAAGTAAGAGGATAAACATTAAGCAGCTCAATTCAAACTACAGGTGATCTTTTTCTGAGACTTCACTCCTTTCTGTTTCTTCCCTTTGGAAATGTATTGAGATAGATAATGAAATCTGCCAGAAAAGACTCATTTTACTGCATAATTTAAATATAATTGTAGTCAAGGAATCCATGCAGATTACTCACAGAACTGTTCACCTTAGTTTCCACCTTCTATGGAAGGTGGATTAATATTTTGTTCGGTTATATATTGTGCAAGAACTTTCTTCTATATATGCAACATTGTGTCTCCTTCTAATTCTACTGGATTTATCACATTAGACATTTACTTTTTTAAATTTATTACATTTATCTGTAGTGACTTTTCCCCCTTCTTAAATATATCTGTAAGATAATAAATTTCTTACTCTATAATTTTATACCACTTTCATTTTGAAGTGTTTGACATACATCAAGAAACTGTACCATTCTTTATATAATGATGATTATGATAATAATAATATTAATAAAATAGTAATGGCAATAATAATAGTAAAAATTGTTATTGTTAATATTTTTAATTTTCCAACACATAGACAATATTTTGTTCTCCACCACAAAAATCTAAGAAAAAATCAGAAACTGCCTGGACTGTAAGGGCACCCTCGATCCTGACTAGGTCTGCCTGGGGATTCTGTTAAGCCTCTGCCTTGGACGCAGGAACCCCTTTCCAGTTCAGCCTAAGACTGCTCCAGTTCTGTCCTTGGTCATCTCTGTTTGACTGGGCTCTTGGAGGGATCCTGGACCTAGTTTATCACTTACCACATTGGAGGCTCTTAATTAACTCTCAGTCCATGGCTGTGACTCCTATGTTCAGCCTCTGGAGGACTGCATATCACAGGTGAGTGAACAGGAAACGTGGCCTGTGTAGAGTCCCCCTTGGCTCCCAGTTGTCCCTGCCTTCCTCCTGTTACCCCTATATAGAAATAGACTTCAAATTTCCCAGTTAAACTGGTCTAATCATTAAAACTGCTTTCTATGACAATTTATGGCCTTTAAAAAACACTATGAATTTACTGTTGTTCCGTGTACTTGATCATACTTCTCTTTACTGTATATGTAACAGTCATATTGAAATGTTCTCTGACTGCATTTAGGGAAAAATTTCTCACTTTTTTGTATGGAGAATTTTTAACATGTTGTGATAAAATGAAATATGGATATGGTACACCTCCATCACTTTTACTTCATAGATATATAAGCAACAAAATGCCTTTAAAACTAAGGACCAAAGCTTTGAAATTATCTGAGTAATAAGGGACATGACAGCTCCCATTTAGCCCTATTAGATAAGAAGTAAAAAGGGAGAAGGCGATTGGACAAGTAGTATCAGCATGCATGCAGAACACCTAATTTTGAGAGAAATTACTTCTACACTTTACAAGATTTTAGACTCTAATTCCTAGTTTGATGGCTCCTAATAAAAAACACTCCAAAGTGAACCATTAAGAACACATGATCTGTTTCTATTTATATGAATAGGTGAGATTTAGTAATTTAAACTGGTTCCCTTTGGGGACCTTGTAAAAGGAGGCTTTCATAACAGAAACTGTGAAACTTGGAGGATTGTATGGGGTTTGAGTGGCAAGGTTTTGGTGGAAGGAGTGGCTGCATCGGTGCTTCTGTGAGAAGTGCTAGGAGCTTGCCCTATGTCCACCAGGCCACACGCCAGTTGGCTGCAAGACGGATCCACTGCGGGACAAGGACGAGCCCACCAGTGACAGTGGTAACACCTCTGGGATAACATATTTAGAAGAGGGAAAAACTGCTGCACAACTGCACCTGGAAGAGAGGAGTGAGAACATGTGAGCAAAACAGCTCTGCAGACACCAGCACTAAAGAAGGAGAGAGAGCAGGTGCCCTAGGTGCTGGAGAAGTTTCCCCTGCAGTTTGTGTGAAGAAAATGGGGAGGCAAGCTGTCCTCAGAAAAGTAGTGTAAAAAACATTGAAGATCTCTTTCTCTAACCTGACAAACACATGAAAATATCAGCAGCTGAAGTCAACGATAAACACACACAAAGTGTATTTTTCCCTATTTTTGCAACAATGCTGAGTAACTATCAGAGTAGATTTGGGGGAAAAAAAAAAAAAGGAAGAGTTGGTTATTTTATCACTTAGGACTTTTAAGAGAAGACTGGTTATTTTATTTTCTTAAAATTAGCACAGAAAAGCAAATGAAATGCACAAGCCTCTCATTTACAGGATGGGGCACTAGATTTTCACTAGTTCTTTCTGGCACTAAACCCTGTATCTGTGAAACACAAATTGAATCTTAAAAATTAGAAGAGTTGCTTTTCTCATTCAAAAACAATGCCTTTATTACTGACCCCTGACACTCGTAACTGAAATTCTCTTTTCTGTTCTTTACTGAGAACCAACAGCCTCTTCTATTCTGTGTATATTCTGTAGATTACTGGCATATCTACACAATCAAGAGCAACACCTCTGAGATATTCAAGTTAGCACCAAGCACCTCATCAAATCTGAGTTCTGGATGCCACACATCTGCTTTACAGTTTGAACCACTGGAGAGCACAAAACGTGGCTATCAGATGCCAAATGAATGAGCACCACAGTCCATCCCCTTTGTGCCACATAACTAACTTGCTGGAGTTAAAATACTCCCGTGTCTCAAACTGAAAAAACATTCAGAGATATTTATGCATTCAAAAGCACAAATAATTGCACTGAGCAAGGATTCCTATTGTTAGAGCTGTACTGCTTCCAATTCTAGACCTGGGCTGGTATGACACTGAACTGAACCCTGCAGATAAACATGAACTGATGAGTGTGTAAAGAAAGTCTGGGCCAAACTCTACTGACTTACAACAGATCATGTTGAAAAGGATTCACCAAACTGTAGCATTGATATACTATTGATTATTGAGTTTACATTTGCTAAGATACCCAGAAAAAACAAGGACATAGTTTTTAGGTGTGTTTAGTATCTTTTAGAAAAAGAAATATTATATAAAGAATTTTAAAAAGCAACATTTGTGTCAAATCTTATGGAAAATGAAACCAGGAATTTTTGTTTCTTAAGCTGAAGCATAAGCAAGGATAAGTGTAAAAATTATTTATGTCAATGCTTAATACACAGGTGTGTGTAAAATCACAATTGATATAATTAATTTTTATCTAAAACTAAATGCTGCTCTCAGAGATGAGAATACAATTTGGGATGCTGCATGGGTCTGACTGCTAGCCACCTGCTGTTGCCAGTAAATCAGCCAGTGAACAAGCCATGACACAACATTTTCACCTCTCCATGATTTGACACCATTATCCCAAATGAACATTTGTTATTTAACTTTACAAAAAAGGTGCCACACTCTCCATTAACAGAGGCTATACTGAAGATTCAAGAGCAATAAATATCTAAAATTATAATACAACAAGAAATTATGAACTAAGAAGAATGTATAAGATTCTCCACAATACCGTAAAATCCCATAGTCTACTTTTAATTGTGGGTAATTAATATTATTAAAAAAAAAGGTGATTGATAATTGTAAATACTTCGAATTTATTTTGCTATATCAATCTGTGTTACTTGAAAAACTCCTTAGATTCAAAGGTCTTCAATTTACAGCTGAAAGAGACATAAAAAACATTTTAAATAAATGTTTGTTCCTTAGAAAGTAAAAGTAATATTTTCATTGTCATATAAGCAAATATAATTTGTTCTTAATCCTACGTCTTTGCCTCTCCCTCTGACACAAAACTGAACCAAGTAGACCTGTTTAATAATGTTGGCTTTTATATTGAACACAAAATATTTATTATAACATTTATTTTTAATAAAATTAATGGAATTGCTTAATATACTGACCAATACAAATGAAAGCTTTGCTAGAGAACAAAAACAAACTTTAGAAAATTTACCAATATTCTGTGGTTTTAGAACGAAATATCTTACTACTCCAGGAAATTTTAGTACCTTAGTTGAACAGCCAGCTCATTATGCAGATTTTCCAGACTGGAGTAGATTTTAAGTAAACATCCCTTAGAAAAATGATTTTTATTTACTTTAACACATAAAAAAAGTACAACTGCAAAAACTGAAGCTGCCAAAAGAAACCTTTGTTCATGAAATTTGACTGGAAAGCAATATATTCTAAATTACACAGTAAAAAAATAACAATATCAGTTTTAAAATATCTTGTATCAGAGTCTATTATCTATTAAATTCTTATATGATGCCTTTACTGATATTAGTGGTAATGACATAATGTTATCTGAGCATCCTGAGTGACTCTCCTGAAAAATATGAGTTGAAAAGTTCACAAATACTCAGCTCTAATAATTGATAAAAGATAGTAGGTCACTACTTCACATGCTATAAATTAAGAATGACCTTTAAAGTATTGACTTCTAAGAACGTAATTATTAGAAAGTTAACCAGACATGGGCAGGTGAAAGCAAGCTTAGGCTCCACAACTGTGTCAGGATACTTTAGTCCCAACCCTTAATGCCTATCCTAGCATGACACACCGAACAAATGTTGAGCCTACTGAGCTGCAACACTGCCTGATGGTTTAAGATTGTTTCAGATGGGGTTTTATTATTTACTTTATCAAGATATACCAGGAAATACCTCATTAGGAAACATGAAAATATTTGTGTAAACTGCTAATGCAGTTTTAAAGGCTCTATAAATATCAAATATAATTTACATTCACAAATTAACATCAATGTACAATTTTTTTTCACCTAAATAAGAATCCAACCCTTTCCAGCATCTTTATTAACCCCATCTGCAACTTATGAAAGTTGTGTGCCTGTATAAATGTGGGGCATATACTATAACAACAATTTATTTTGCACATATAAAAGCATGTGTACACAAGGACACACTGTTCAATAATTTTTCTTATGAATATTTATTTGTTTTGTGTTTTCTTGATGTATTTAATCAGTATTATTCCTCTGACTGAGTATTTATTCCTTATTTGATATTTACCCCTATGCTTTCTTCATTTAGTCTACAGCATTTTGTACTTCTCTGAAGTAAATTTCACATGTTCAAGTTCCCTTTGATTTGTCAGCATTATTTTGAAGTATACTGCTGTCCTTTAAAAAGCCTGTAACCCTCCACAGTTTATTGCCATTAATTATATTTATGTATAATTCTTCTTCCACCATCTGAGATATTGCAAAAATATTTAACATTATCGGGCCTAGATCTAATCCATTTAAGATGCAATACAACATGACTTACAGAGACCAACTAGTAACTATTCTTTGTGTGCCTTTTCCCAATTAAGTACATCACATATTTACAGACAACACTAAGCCTTTTTTCTGCTAGTTTGTAATAAAAAATTGGTTGGTAAAAATAATTAAAATTTTTCATTCAGTAATTTTTCATCACTTACTCTGTTATTTTTACAGGTTCAGAGCTAACTGTCTCTATTACAACTTCCCAAGTGCCCCTGTCCTTTGCCCTCTGTTATTTTCTTTCCACTGAGGAACCAATTTTTCTTGTTTTCTCTTTACTTGTAATGTAGTTACAAGCTCTCTCCATCATTGTCTTTTATATCCTTTGGTAATTGTAATTCAGGAACTGTGACAGTCTTTCTTACTGTATTCTCAAAGCTTCTTAGTATTTTATGCTTTTATTCATTAGTCATGTGGTTCTTTTCTCACCTTTTGCAAAATTTCTTTCTGCTCTGTATATCTTTATGACTGCACAAGGAGCTTTAAAGGTCTCTTATTATGATTTATATCTTTCTTTTGAAATTGGATAGCTTGTTATTATGTACTTGATATATTCACTTTCACTTACTGCCAGATCTCCTGTGGATTATATTAACTCCTTCTTTTTTGAAGTAGTGTTGGTAAGTTTTTTAATGTCTGATGTCCTTCTTCTTAGTATTAATGTCTATTTACCCATAAACAGTAATAAAATTCCATTCAAACTGCCTCAATCCTTCATATTTTTAGACAAATACTCTTTTTTTGCATAAATAAGAAACAAAAATCTTAGTGTGCCTATATAATGCCATTCTGCTCTTTCAACCGATTTCCAGATAAATTAAATCCTCCTTTTCATCAAATAGTTTTTTTACATGTATCTATTTTGCAATTTTTCAGAATACAAAGAATGCCTTGTTCTTCTACTTCGACATTCAGTGTTGGCAGCACTAGTCTTTTCCTTTCTTTTTTTTTTTTTAAATTCAGATATATATTAAAATATAATAACAAAGGATATATTATCTGATTTTTATTTCTGCTTAGCTCAATGCAAACAAATATATATACCTGATATGTTATACAGTACCTTCCTTCTTGTCTATTAGATTTAGTACCAAAAAAATACCAATTATTTAGCTGACTGAATACTCCCCAATAGCATCTTACTCTGAACTCTGATGTCTCTCAGGTTTAGTTGCAGACTTCAGTTCAAAGTGTTTGTCCCTAGATCTTTATTTTAAATGGAAAACACATATATATATTCTCTTGAATGACTCAGTTAGTTGTATCAAATGGTTTTCAATCTGAGCACCACAACAGATACTTCTGCCATGAATTCTGAGCCACTAAAGTTTAAATCTATGTCCCATGTTTCCAGGTGAACGCAAAGGAAAATCAGAGACCAGTAATACAGGATATGTTGCAAAGTAATCTGGACTCCACTGTGTAAACTGAACTAGGCTATTGAAACCACCAGGTTCATTTTTTACCTTTTTCTTGCATCAGTAGCAAGGTTTGCACAAACTAAGAGGAAAACTTATATTAAATAGATCAGGCTTTCATTTAATTCAAGTTGCATCACTTTTAAGCAGCAGCACATACTTGAAATTGTAAGTTTAGCAATTTAAGCTTTATTTCTATGGAATCTTTCTAGAACAGAATAATAACATGTGCTGCTCTGCTTTACAGTTTTGGGGAACCTGTGTTCAAAATCACCAAAAACAGATGGAATGGCAACATTTCTGAAACACTCCAATTTATGCCTATACATGCCTGATGCACAGACAACAGTAATAAAAATAATTTTCAGCACATCTAGCAAAGCTGTAGCTTCATTGTTAGTGAAATTTTCAGTATAAACTTAACTTCCAGCTACCTAGTTTAAATCTATTAACAGTTGGTAAAGGTCTTGCTAGTAGATTAATTTGTAATTCAAAGCTAAATGAAAAAATAATACTCTAAGGGCTGTTAGCCTTTGCTTCTGTCATAATCATCTCTCATTTCCCTCCCACAGGAGCTGAACTCTGCTTTAAATTGCATTCAACACTGTAGCACCTCCTTAATTCCACTTTATTACAGAATTCTCCTTTTATAATTAACTCTCTGGAAAACACGCACCTCAAAAATAACCAAAACACAAACAAGCAAAGATGCATGCACTTTGGGATTGAATCTCAGATTCTGTAAGTTATACAGGATTGGAAAGTTTAGTTAAAAAGTTGGAAGCTTCAGTTCAGAACTGCTTTGATTCTTTTTCTTGAAAGACATAGTGTCAGTTACTAAACAGAAAATAAGCCTTATTCAAACAGTTTTTCACCTTACCCTTTACTTCCCTTAGGACATTCAGGACAGCACATTCTTGCTCAGAAAATAGAGATGATGGTTTAAGTTTGTCCTCTGACATGAAAAATAATAGGGAAAAGAACTTCTGCAGCAGTGCAATATATCCACATGAAAAATGTCAAAATCCGTGTTATATGCTTCAGGAAGAAAGAATATGTACTAAGCAGTAAGTAATTTTTCTGCAGATTCAAAGACACTAGTCTGGATACCGAAAAGGCTGATGGAGAGATGGGAAGCTGCCAACGACTTACTTGTGGACTCTTACAAGAAATATCCAAAAAGTCTGCTTAGCAAAGAAAGAATGATGGAGTGCACTTAATCAAGATATATCTTCATTAATAAGCTTTATAGCAGAGGATAGAAAAGTAGTTGACTATGAAAAAGCCTCACAAAACAACCAAATAAAGCTGCTGTTGAAAGTATGGTTTGCATCTTATCATTCATTATGATTAAACATTAGATAATGCCAGGTGAGATCACTCAATCAGAGAATCATCAAGGTTGGAAGAGACCTTTAAGATCATCAAGTCCAACCATCAACCCAGCACTACCACTCTAATCTCTAAACCTCTAAATGATATCACCCAGTGCCAGATCAGACATCTCTTAAACACCCACTGGGACGGTGACTCCACTACCTCCCTGGACAACCTATTCCAATACATGACCACCCTAACAGTGAAATTTTGCATGATCTACTGAATGCAGAAGAAATAAACATACAGTAAATGTGCATGACTGGTTTATTTTCATTTTTTACTGACTGTTAGGGCATGGCCAGGAAGCTGTGGATTGTTACTAGTCACCTTCATATTGGATGGCACGTAATTATAAAAAACTGTTCTTACACTAGTTTGACATTGTGTTGATCCTTAATACAATGGAATTGCATTAGCAGATTCAAAGGATGCTTAATCATTTGTTTTAGTCACTGGTTCATTTTAAAAGTGAATTTGGACCCTAAATATTCTACTGTGATACTCACAGGCAAAACAGATGGATAATCACCAAAAGAAGCATCAGTTTGTGAAGTTCTGATTAGCCTGCAGGGCCCATATAAATAATGGTTTATCTTGTCAGAATTTATTAATGAATGCAAAGGATTTCATTAACGTATTCAAAATATTACACTTTTAGCTGTTGTAGCCTGAGACATAACAGATGGAATTATGAATGAACATAGTTTACCCAATGTACAAAACATACTAAAATTTTAAATTCAGAATCCAGAAATGAGAGTGATTTGAGATTATCTCTTCAGGGATCACTGTTCCCCTACAATATGCCAATCACCTTGCTGAATAAAGTAAACATGGCAAGGACTCAGAACATATGAGAAGAAAATGTGAAGTTCTAATTACTCTGGAATGACAAATGAAACCATTATATGTTTTGCAGTTTAGTTGTTCTTTGGGGTTTGGGTTGGTTGTGATGTTTTTTCCCTGCCTTGTTTTGAGATTTATGCTATCCTAATACACTTTCCCCCACCATACAGCTCACACAGCATAAAACTTACTTATGAGTTCAGTCACTGATGTTTCAGTCAAGACAAGAGCAATATCTCCCTCACTACTCCAACAATTGCCATCCTGAGACTATAGTGAATGACCACATCAAAACAAGTGCAGGATTCTGCTGGAGTAAGCACTGAAAATGCTCCCTGTTAAATCATCAAGCCATCTTCCTACCTCTATTTTATTCCCCGAACCTGCTGTAAGAGACTAACGATTTTCTTTGTTACTTTTGTTTCTTTTTATTACACTTTTTAAGTATTCATTAGCAAAATCCCCCAGGTCTAGACTATTATTTACCTGGTTTCTACAAAGCACAGTTACAAATAAGCTACACTGGAAGCACTGGGCTGTTTCATCAAAGGAGGATTAAAGTGACCCATGGAAGGACAAAAGCAGTAGTCAGTAAATCTTTGTCTAAGAGGGATGGTGGTGTCTCAGTTTGGACAGGT
>VWPU01018637.1:0-81641 GCA_013398955.1 Callaeas wilsoni | reverse complement strand
CCTGTCCAAACCGAGACACTGGAGAAGTGAATATGTAGGGAAAGGAAATACACATCTTCTCTATTTAAAAGATTTTTCTTCCCTTGAAAATCTTTGAAGAATAAAGGATCTGGTGTGAGTAGTGAAAAACTAAAAGCGGAATGATGTGTCAATGCACTGTACACCATCACAGAGGAGAGGTGGACTGTGCACCTGTCTCGGTTTGAGAGACAGGTGTCTGCTAAGGAACGCAGAAGTCTTCCTTGGGATGGAAAATGTGGACCCCCTTCCCTCCGAATTGTTATAATTTTGAAATTAAGGGGCTCTCAGGCAAAGATATGAGAATAGGAATAACAGTTCTTTACTAGTATATCCAATAAGGCAAAACCAACAACAACTCTGGCCGTAACAACAAAACAGAACTAGGAACCCAGCGACGGCCTTCTCGGCTGCAGGCACTTTCCCCTCTGGTGCAGTTCCGGTCACAGCCAGCAGGGGCGCTGGTGGCTCCCGGTGCGCAGGGCAGGTGCGATGGTTCCCGCGCGGCTGCAGGGGGCGCTCCGGCACGAGCTCGGGGAGAGCGCAGGCGTGACGGCGTGACCGGGACGGGACGGGATGGGAGAGAGACTCGCTGCACAAACCCCCAGGGGCAGCCGAGCCCGGTGCCCCAGCAGGACTCGTGGAAACAGCAAGCTGGAATGGCAGGGACGAGCAAAAATCGCGAGGTGGTGGAGGAGATGTATCACACTCCGGAGCTGCAGTGGGAACCCCCAGGCAGGAGGTGTGGGGGCTACAGAGTAGTGAAGGCTGGAAGCAGCGCCGAAGAAGCGGCGGGGCAGGGCAGAAGCAGCCCGGCTCCAACCAAGGCAGGGAGAGGCAGGATCAGGGCACCGAGGTAGATAGTAAAAAGTCCCTCACCTTAGTGAGGTATGTGTTAATAAGGTTCCAGTTCAGAAGGCTGCTCTTATGAGCAGAGGCTCACCTCATGGCAGAAGAAGCAGGACCAGGCTGGACCACGGTGACCGTCGCGAACTCTCCTCTCCAAACAGCTCCAACCGTCGCTCTTCCCCAGCTGAGAGCGAGAGAGCGAGAGCTAGGGGGCCTGCCCCCAACCCTGCTTTCTCCAGTCTCCCGACTTGGAGTATCTCCCTCCTACCTGGGAAACCTCAGGAAACGAGAGAGGGGTCATCAGCACTCTCCCCTGAGCTGATAACTTCTTTTGTCTCTTAAGTGTCCAGTCATTATGGCCCATTAGCAACACGTATGGGGAAAATTCCTTAAGAAGGAAAAAAAAAACAAGAAAAGAACTCCTAAAACCCCTACAGCACCATTCTGAGGTCTGAGGACCTGTGGATACAGAGTTGCTTTGTTGAACCAATTTTTTTCTTTTTTCTTTTTTTTTTTTTTTTGTTCTTTTTTCTTTTTTCTTTTTTTTTTTTTTTTTTTTTTTTTTTGCCACACGAGAAGTGGTAGTTGATTTGGAGTGCCTGTCTTGTATCAGGTGAGATGAAGCATGGTTGTGTAAATTCAGTTTTGGCCTGGAAATACTTTGTGTCATGCTTGGAAAGACAGTGCTGTAAACACTTAAATATTTTAGGTTCAGAGGCTCATTGATGGAATATCTCATGTCAGAGCAGCACTCTGGGAATTCCTCCACTAGGCAGAAGCAGAGGCAGCAGAAAATATTGGCCTGCTGTGAAAAAGAAGTGTTTGGGCAGAGAGGGAGAGAAATAGTAATAAAGAATGGTCAAAAGAAGTGGAACAATCTGTGTACAGGAAGAAGATAGGAGAGAAGAACAGAATCCAGTTGGTGAGCAGAAAATAACAGACTTTGTAGATGGTAATTACTGTGTCCAAATGCTGCTAAAGTTTGGCAAAATTCTTCCCCAAATGTTTGCTGAAAGTTTCTTTAGCACAATCAAAAGTAAGTCTCCCATGAAAGCAGCTACTGGACTGGAAAGAACCAAAATGCTATCTCATCTGATCCAATCATAACAGGAATTCAGAACTTAGCCATAATCATTTAATTCATTTAGGTCAGAAAAGACCTTTTTGATCATCAAGTCCAAGCATAAGCCTAACACTGCCAAATCCATCACTAAACCATGTCCTTAAACACCATATCTACATGTTGTTAAATACCTCCAGGGGTGGCAAACCACCTACTTCCCTGGGCAGCCTGTTTCAGTGCTCAGCAACCCCTTCAGTGAAGGAATTTTTCCTAATATCCATGGCAAACCTTCCTGGCACTACTTGAGACTGTGATTTCCTCTCATCCTGACGTTTTGTACTTGGGCTAAGATGCTGACCCTCACCTGGATACATCCTCCTTGGCCTTCTTGCCCACTGGCTTTTGTTCAGCTGCAGTTGACCAGCACTGCCAGGACCTTTTCCACTGGGCAGATTTCCAGCCACTCTGCCCCAGACTGCAGCATGACATGGGGTGGTTGGTTGTGACCAAGGTGCAGAATCAATACTGCTGCCTTCAGGAAAGGCTATTCTGTCAAATCCCAAATGTTTTGTGTAGGTCTAGCTAAAGCCCAAGCAGAAGTCTTTGGAAACCTGCTTTGATTTCTCTAAGAAAAATTCATGGGCTACTGTGCAGTGTGGGCTTCCAAACCTTGTGCCAAGAGATTGCCTCAGCAGCAGGATACTGCTCCCAGAGCTTAGTACCAGCCCTATATTGACTGCGTTTCCCTCCTCCATGCTCAGTTCCTAATCATGGAATGGAACAGAGAAAAGGACTTTGACTGACCGCTGTACTCTTTCCAAAGCACTGCGTTTTCCTATGATTTTCCAGACAACTGTTTGAGAGGCTAAGAGGATGTAACATGCTGTGCAATGCAAGTTAGTTTTAGTTGCACTCCATAGCAAAGTAGCACCTCCATGAACAAGGACAAAATGTCAGAGATTTCTGCTTTAACTCAGATCAGTTTCTTTAAGAAGGTGCTCTTGATGTGCTGGGGTTCACTTTCTCAACCTCCCTTCCTTCCTTCCTCGCTGAGTACAAGGCTGGGGCTGCAGCTCTTTGCAATTGAAACACCTACCAAGGGTAATTGTTCAGGGTGCAGCTGTGAGCACTACTGAAACAAAAGGATGCAAATCGCAAGTGTCATTCTCCACAGGCATGATAAGGAAATCTCAAAATGTTAGCAATGCTTCAAAACTCTTGCTAAAAATCTGAGCAGGTAGCAGACTCTTGCTTCCAGAAAAGGCTTTTAATTAGGTTTACTGGGGTTCTATCCTATGTCACCAGCAATTCTGAAAGTCCCTTGGGCACCTTCCTTGGCTACTGCTTTCTTGGCTTACTTCAAGTTAAAAGAATAGTGACCGTTTTGTCAATCACTCTACTATCAGAGAGGACATTCATAGTTACTTATCCAAGCATATCAATTATACATCTGTGGCTTTTGAAAGAAGATTTTAGTTTACCAGAGATAAATCTTAAAAGTATCACAGCTCTTTTTACAGAAGAGAACAAGAAGGAGCAGGGCTGCTTTGGAACAAACATTTCCTCCAGGGCTTATATAAACAATTATTCTTAAATGTTTTCATTTGTTGGGGAATAAGTATTTTCAAAATGTACTTTTCAAAAATTTTAACAGAATAAAATGCTGCAGGAGTTATATACATATCAGAAAACAACAACAACAACAATATTTTTGCTTAGCACAGGAGACAACTTAATCATTCTGCTCTTCACATTTCAATGTTGTTTCATAATCTAGTAATCCCAAAATACAGTTTTTGATCTACCCAAGTTTATGACAAAAAGTAACAAGTCTATGTTCTCGAAGTACTGTCAATTACATTTTAAGACATCTGATAATATTAAATTTATTTATTAAAAAAGAAAAACAAGTCAAGAAGACCAAAACAACTGTCTGTTACTGAAATAAGTTCCTGAGCTGGATGGCACCAAGTTTAAGAAAAAATTCTCCCACATTCTCCTGCAAGAAAAGACACCAATTCTGTCTATAACACACTTAGAGTCAAAACACATTGAACACAGAGCATGCAGAGATACAAATTTGTCAAAATCCAAATTATTCCCATGGAGGGAAAAACCAAGGTTTCTTTCTTTCTTTTGGTATTTTACAATGTATTCCTGAAATTTCATCGCACCCTGGTAAGATGTAGATCCAATTTAAAAAAAGAACTCATTTGTTATGAAATACATTCATGGCAATTTGATATTTTCTGAAAAATTAGCTGCTTCCACCTCTGAGAGATATTAAGGGCTTTAATTATGCTGTTTGTACAAGAGCCCTGTAAAAGTCCCAGGTCTGCCCAATACCAGGATTTAAATAACAGCAAACAACATCTTGTATTTGGCACCTTTTACCTTGTAGACTGTTGTTGACCAAATACCATTACTGTCAGTGGAAGTTTGCTTTAGCTTTAGGGCAAAGCATTAACAAGCATTGCAAATCAACATTCAGCTACTCCAGTGCCTTCCCAAGGTTTCAAACACTAAGCTTCCCCTGCTTGTTCCTAGAGTCGAGATTTTTTTGTAGAGCTAGAGATAAGCATATATCAGGAGAGAGAATGAAATCATTTATCATCCTGTACCCACCAGAATTTTCTATCAAAATACTTTTTTTGTCAAAACCAGTTCACATTTGCTGGGTTTTTTTTGCTCTTCTCTCTCCAGCAACAGAACTGACTGCTTCCAAATGCATATTAAGTTGTGTTATTGCAACCACAGTAGTGTCATTTTCTAGATAATTCATGCAACGTTTTCTGCTAAGGGTTTTCTTAATGCATTTTAAAGTCATCTGGGATGTTTGAATTTTCGTATCTAAGTGTTTTCAAATTAGTGAAATTTAAGGGTGAAATGTTAGAATGAAACACTAGTTTGACAAACACTACAATGCAGGTCTAAAAAGTCAGGTGTGTCATAAGTGGCTGCAAATGTGTTTATAAAACATCATATCCTCCATTTAAATCAGAGATGCAGAAATAAACACAATAGTCAAAATGCTCATATTTAAACCTCACTTTTAGAAAGATTCTTCTCAAAAGTTACAATTTCCCACAAATTTTTATCATTTTACTCCATTACATATTACATGAAAAAAATGCACATAGGGATATGAAAAGCTTGTTTAAAACCCCAGTATTTCTGCTGTTAAGGAAATTCTAGCAATTCAACGTTGATTTCAGGAAGGTAGGAAGTTGATATCCTGAAGTTTATTGCAACAGAAAAATTTCTAGAAGTGATATAGATTATGTGTATATATAAAGTAAAAGCTTGGTTTAACACAAGACCTAATTTTAAAGGTGGATTTAAGTAATGTGATTTGTATGTGAATAGTTTTAAAATAATCACAAATCGGGTAGGTTTCTCAAAGACACTATGACAAAAATTCCTAAAGATAACGCCTGATTTTTTTTCCCTGAACAAATTGTATAGCTTATGGGGTTTTTTAAAAGCCTGTTGGTTTTTTTTAACGGACAATTTTTAATTTTTCTTGACCATCTTGACCAGAAACTACTTACTATGAGACAGTGAATACAATCTAATTTCTTTACAAAAAAATTACGTATTTATTTTATTGTACCTTCTGTACAAGGTTCCCTTCCTCTTATAATTGCTGGTAAATTCTACTGCTACTTCTGTCCAAACTTGGTACTGCTAGTGCCAAAATAACTAAATATCAAAATTCAAGAGTTTGCCTCCTGTTCTTCAGAGCTGTAGCCAGCAAATGTTGATATTCTTTGCCATAACAGGCAGAAAGAATCAGACAAAGAAATAAGTTGTAAAAGACATAAAAATGCATTTCAATTAAACAGAACATTTTAAAATTATTGGTAAAGATGTTTTTTCCTCCTGCCCTTTCTTTACAATCTCGCGTTTATATTCTCTCCCAGAGGGGTACAAATTTTGCAAATTCAGCATTTTGAGCAGCATAAGGGGCTGTAATCTTATTTCTCATTCTATTTCTTATTTCAGGAACAATAATTCCTCATTCACAGTAACAGAGAACTGAAGGCAAACTCAGAGAAATCAGAAAAGCTGGACTGCATATCCTAGTTTAGCAGAGCAGGAGGTTGATGTACAGATCAAGGACATTAGGAGTTATTTTTTCACATAAATCAGAAATCAGTAGTACAGTTGTGAAATATAAGAGTGTCTCTGTAGGGAGTAACCTCTACAGTATCACTTTAGGTCAGCAGGAGATGCAAAACCACACAAGAGTTGGACATAAATATTCTCACTGAAAAACAGTGAAAATTTTATCTGCTAATTATTTTTAAAGGTATAATCAGTTGCAATAGATAAATTACATCTCTTGCTGAAAGCATCTCAATGATAAATGTGTGAAGAGTTGACAGCAAGTATATCATTGTCACAATAATAGCTCTTGTTAGTCTTGCTGTCTTATAAAGTCACGTATCAGGGGACACTCTAGTGTCCTGACTTCAACTATTTTAAGAGACATTACCACCAATTAAAACTTTTTAGAGGGTATCTGTGAAATTATTCTGTCTCTTTTTGACAAAGTGACATGAATGAAATCTACAGTGACAATCAGAAGAGGTACCAGTAACACCAGAATTCTTGATCTCACGTAAAAAATAACAGCTGAGGTTGGAAGCGGGACAGTTACACACAGATTAAAGTAAGTGGGCACCCAAATTAATGGAACAATATAAAGAGAATAACTGAAAAAAGCATATTTCTGATTCAATAAAAAGCAAAATCTACTACCCATCTAGATGTTAGAACTCCTGACCTCACTAACAAGCGAGAACACCCATGAGAGATTGCAAAGCCACTTTGAATTCATAAAGGGGATAGTACCCAGGCTGAAAAAACATGCAACTATGTATTACATAACATTTTAAGGAACTGCCAAGCAGCTCAGCTGCTTCTATTTAGCTATTGTAGAGCACAACTTAACTTTTTATTCATGTTCTTTGTTGACAGAGTGCAAACCCTTGCACAAAGTCTAATGCTAAGGATCCTTAATGCAACCAGACTATTTATTTACCTTCCCACGTAGATCTAGAAGGGAAAAATCTGCCTGGAAGGGAAAAATCATTAATAGCTTCTCTATAAACACAGGGAAAGGGGTTGTTGTATTAGCTTGAATAGTGCTAGTGACAATATTTCTGGCTAAAATTTGTGATGGTTGACTCATGCAAGTAACAGAGATAAAGACATCTCCAAATGAATAGAAGAAGCTTTTAATGACCAGCAGAAAAGCCATGAGAAATTTCACTTTCTGACTTTAGACTGTATGACTTTTCTGATGTCTGCTGAAATGAGATAAATATTGTAAGGTACAACAGAATATACAGGAGAAATTAAAAAGCCCTACCATGGGCTACATTCTGAAGTATTCTCCTCTAGCATATTTATCTGCTAAATGAAAAGCAGTTAGAGATTGACTCATTAAAGAAAAAAGCAACATAGCTGAACTTGAGGCATTATTCTTTATAGTGATTTCTTGGCTGATATCTTTTAGTTTTAGCTTTCTTTTGTGCTATCACTTATTTCAGAAGCAAAACCATTTTGTATCCTCAGCCAGATGTGCTATAATGGCTTCAGTATGCAACAGTTGTGGGCAACAACATCTCAGGACTCAATTCTTTTAATAACATTTACTGTAAAAATCCCATAATCTTCAACAGAATTGTTCCTAGTTCATACAATAAATTATTTATTAGACTACAGGATTAACTATTTGTTTAGAAACAAAACAAAACAAAAACCACCGCCAAGTGAAGTTCGCATGAAAGCAAGACCTGATCATAATTTGGGAGATCATTACACTCACATAGTGCCCAGTATTTGCGTTTCTGTAGTTGCGGAAGTATTTTGGTGCACAGTAAATTAGATTATCAGGACCTTGGCATGTAATTCCTCTCAAAAGAAAAAAGTCAAACAAACAACCTTTAAAAGAACTTCTGAACTTGACCTCACGTGATGGTCATGAAATTCAGTATAACATTTTGGGGGAAGATCTAACTTCCATTTTAGATAATTCCCCCTCCCCCCCCCCTTGGAACAGTGAGGCTGAGGGGAAGGAAAGAAGGAAGTGTGGAAGCACATAAAGTACTTCTTTATGCCTCTTTTCTGAACAAATGCCAAATTGACAAATTGGATACTTGTAATGAAATTGAAAACCAAATAGAGAGTACCGATATAGATGCAGTTTATGCTAAAAAGTCTCCAGTTTTCCCCAGAATGGCAACCTTGACAGTAATAATGCATGAAACAGCTATTTGTTCTTTATTGTAGAACCAATGTTATTGACTCTGAGATCAACAGTGTGGCATAATGGGAATTGTATCCCCACTACAGACAGTTCACTTCTGGCTTCTTCAGTAAATGATCCTCATATGGAAATATCTCCAACTACAGTAGCTACTTAAATTTGCAGGAAAAGCCTTTTGACCTGTAAAGAATGGTCTTTGTCAGCTATTTGAGAAAAGCAGGCTATAGATTAAAACATTTCCAACAAAATAAGCAATAATCCTTGTGTTTGAATGCAAGTTTATTTTTACTCCTCTTGACCAGGAAAGCACTGGTGCCAGGGAGGAATTCTTTAAAAGTATTTGAAAGAAGAGGAAGTAATGAATAGAATTTTATAGAAATTATTGTAGGAAGCTTATTCATGTAGAAAATATGTCTCAAAATATTTTTTAAAAAATTATAAAACTTCTTCCAAAGTAACCATGTTTCCACTTGACATACGAAGAATCTAATAGACCTTCTACATGGAGACATAACTCCCATTAATTTTTGTGGCAACAGATGATGCAGGAGTTGCTTGCAGGAGCCAAGTCCCTCACAAAGCTGAGACTTTTACATCAGAAATTAACACAGAAAAGGATCTTTCTAGCAAAGCTTAGATTCTGACCTCTTTATAAATTAGTACCTTTTTCTGTGACTCAGTAATACCCGTCTCACTGGGACTATCACTAAGAATTCTGGTTGCCATAATGATAAAGAATGTCCTGATGCAGAGGTGTTACCAGGAATCTGGTGTCAGCCATATCCAGTGTACTAAGCCTGCACCACAGATGATAAAACAAAATAATACTGAGACGATCCATGGAAAAAAATTATGTCTTAAGCTCTTTATTTTTTAGTGAGCTAATGTAAACCTTAATTCAAGGGTGTAAGAATGTGGAAGGCAACATTTTAACCATTTTTCTGGTGTTTACATAGGAGCTACATAAACAAGAAACATATGGCTTTCCTCTAAAAGAGAAAAATGACTGGCATGGCAGTAAACAGAAATATGCAAGGCATATTCCTTAAGACTCAAGGAAAGAAAATAGTTCTTTATAGTCATAAGGCAGGCTTCTAAAAGAGAAAAACTTGAAGAAAATTACTAAGAAGGTTTAGACCCAGAGGCAACACACACCTTAAGACTCTTACTTTTCATAAATGCCTGTGCTTTCGAGAAGCAAGTCATATTGTGTAAATATTTTATCTGTATTATAGAATCTGTCACTGTTTTTCAAGAAGGAAAGCTCCACAGAGTCTTGCTTTTTCCTTTTGGAGGAAGGAATAGCAGACATGGATGAAAAATTTAGGCTCTTTTGCCTTCTACCACTACAATTGCTATTAAAATATGCTATATATTTCAGTACTTTTTATCAAAGAATCATAAAAATGTTTGGGTTGGAAAGGACCTCCAAGATCATTGAGTCCAACCATAAACTTGACATAGTAAGGTCAGTACTGCACAGTAGTTCCAGTAGCAGACTTTCTACTGAAATAAAGCAGACTCTAGAGCAAGGAAAAGACTTCTAACATCACTGCACACCTACGTGGTACAGGTGAAGGACAATTATACCACATCAAGTCAAACTTTAGAGGTGAAAAACCCTTAGCCACACTGGTATGTAAAATTTCAGAATGGATTTAATGGAATTTTACCTCAAGTAAGTGAAAAATTGCTTACTTAAAAGAAAACTGATTTGCATGGATTTGCTGAGTATTTTTCCTGATGTTGTACTAGGGAAATTAGCTGCCAAATTTGATCTGCAAAGTATTAAGCTAATATTTCATGATTAGAACTGAATATCTCTCTGCACAACAAATGGTTATATACACGTGAACTCTTTCCTAATTCATTTAAGGTTTTGGAGGGACTCAGGTTTTTCAGATTTATGTCATCTCTTTCTAAAATACAGATCTTTAAAGTGGTACCATTAGTCTATGAAATGCAAGTACAAGCAGGATTCCAACTCCACATAGATGAGCTGTGTCCTTTATACAGAAACCACTTCTAATGTTTTGTAGGAACATGTTTCTACCTGGGAATTTTGTTGAAAAAGCAGTAGAAAGATGACAGGACTGACTGGATATAGATGTCATTGCCCTGCTAAAGACATTCCAGGGCAAGTTACCTCAGAAAAAGTAATAAACAGGAGCTTAAACCTCACTGAGTAAACAGGAAAATAGGTGTTAAACGTCTGAGTATTTTGAAGATAAACCTCAATCCTCCTTCAAAACACATAGATGATCTCTACATCATTTGAAAATACTTACTATATAGACCAAATTATGCAGATTAGGTAACAAAAATAGATTTTAAAAATATAAAAATTAAGCATGATATTTATTTCTGTTCAGGATCCTTGTCACAGTTTCAATCATAATAAAAAGTAACCCACCAAACTGATGTAGAGGGACTTCATATGTGAGAGATTGGTACATGTATTTCTTAAGAAAAACAAACATACCCCCATAAACCATGTAAATCTGCTTCTCAGTAATTGCTCCAGCTTTTATTATTATATTGAGATGAAAAAATTGTGATTTCCAATGCACTGGAAGTGTCCCAGTCATTTCAGTGCACAGCTAAAAATTTTTCTCTATGTCCCACAGTCATAGAAAAACTGCCAGGAAAACTGTCCTATATTCAGCCATTTATTTGTGACAGGCATGCTTTTACTTTACCAGAATATTCTACAATTTAGTAATCTAATATTTAATCCTCCTTAATAGTCAAAGGATTCATTGTGAAGTCTTTTGCCACAAGTCAATTATTCAGCACTGGCTAAGTGTGGAAGTGATCAGCAGCAACTGGAAGTATTACACACTTTCACTGAACACCAGAATCCGCAGTCACATTTTCAAAAGAATTCACAGCTCATTTAGACACACAAGTGAAGGTTCATCATGAAAACAATTCAGTATGCAGTGTCATCACAGACATGGAGAGACTCAAGTTTAGACCAAAATTTCCCTCTTTTCCATCACGCCAGGAAAAAAAAAACAGGGATTACTAGAAGGTAGTGTGCTAGCACATGAAAGCAGTCACACACACTTGGCTCCAGGTTACAAAACCAAACAGACTGTTTTGAAAACTCAGCCATGTATTGCAGTGACTGAATCCAAGCTGCACCTTCAATACATACCCCTGTCTCTGGAGCTAAGTTAAGGTGGTCTGTAAGTGATGCCCAGATTCTCAGTGAGGGGCAGCGTTGCCTGGGCAATACAATTCAAAGAGCTGAAGGACCAGCCAGGTGATCACTTGAACATGGATGAATAACTGGTGCTTTAGGAGAGGAAAAGCTACTCCAGACAAATGTAGGAATTGAGTGATAGCATAAAGCTTACAGTTTGAGATGTCATTTGCTTTACTGGACAAGGTATCCATGCATGACAGAACTGTGATTTAGCAACTAAATCCACACAACAGAAGACACTGAGTGGTCTTGAAAGATAACATTCTTGTGGATGCCCAAAACAGTGATGTTGATTAGTTTCAGCCCATTTTCATAGCTGACTTGATGAGTTTCAGCAAACAAGGAACCACTTTCTGTCACCTTTACACTTGTATTATGTGCAAATTTTGCTATAAAAATTAATTGCTCCTTTGAACAGATGTCGGAAAACTGCACGTTTATAAATACATTCCAATTATAAATTCTTAAAAATTTGCTAAACAATATCTAATCCTTTTGTCCGAGTAACAGCATAATAGAACTAACATCTCAATAGTCACAAACTATTGCAATCCTTATTGCTGTGTTGTCTTAGAAAGTTTGCGAGTAATATTTTTGACCGATCATATCTAAATTAATCAGAAACTTTACAAAGACAAAATTTCCAGAGCACCTATAATAAACATGATGCTATTAAAAGTTCATCCACTGCTTTGAGACACTGCAGAAAATACATGATTTCTAGACACAAGGTCTGTTCTCTAAATTATCAGGGTCCCCCGGCAGGGCCCCCCTGGCACCAATGAACCTCTAAAGAGTGGGATTCTATGCAGTTGTGGCAACTTCAGTGGAACCTAATTTACATTGGCTGGGCTAAGAAAATAAAAAAGGAATCTTAAAATGTATATATGGCAACACAAAGAAACCTGATGCAAGTGAAACATATCTGTTTCAAATTATTTTACTGTAGAACCAAGTTAGCTTTCGAAGCATCATGCACGTTCCAGCACATTATTGAGTTCACTGCATAGGAAATACAGTCAGTCTACTAATTCAACCACTAAAACTACTAATGGTGTACATTCTCTTTGTAGTAATATGTATTGTGAGAAGTCTATCCCCAGGCATTACTTGAGTTAGAGACCTAGCCTTTTTTTAGACTAAAACACCTATTCTCACATCCTAAACCACATGTTATTGACCTTCTTTGGCTTTAAACAGACTCGCAAGGAAGAAGACAAGCAAGCTTACATTGACTGCAAATCAAAAAAACCCACAGGATTAGATTTAGAGACTGAAATCACGCCCTTAAAAAAAAAAAATAATTAAAAAAGAAAGGGCAGCAAATCAAGCAGCAAATCTTGTTTGCAAATATTTCACTAGCAAAGAGGAAGTACACACGTCTGTCCCTGACAATCTAATATGACAGAAAGGGGTTCCCCAGGGATGCTTATGACCTGACTCTGTTCAGGAAATTCTTTCAGCTATTCAGCCCCTCAGACATAGAGGCCAGCATGACCATAGCACAGTTCAAGATGTAGGGGAACAGAAAAATGTATTGCAGCTCAGCTTCCAGCAGAAAACACTACATCAGAAGCTCAAGATCTCTGTATGACCACTAGAGTAACACTAAAATAATTAATTAAGGATCAGGACAGGTTTCTGCTTCCTGAAAGAAAAAGTTAGCAAAGATTAAGCATGAGAATCATCAGTACAACAAATATATTCAGTGCAAAGGAAAAAGAGACCAGGATATGGAAAACAAACCCAAGCTTGATAGACACAAAAACCACAGGAGTGGGGGCAGTGGAGGTGTGCATGTGCAAAGGAACCTTCAAAATGATAGAGGAATCAAACCTTCCAAGGTCTTCATGGATGTTAGACTTTCACATTTCCCTTCCTCTGTTGGACTGCCACAGATGTTATCTCAGCTAAGAGGTAAAATAACAGTAGAGTCTAGTCCAACCCTGCACAACCATAGACAGGGTCCCAGATCAAAGCTCTGCAAATGGCATTGCCCTCTTTGGAATAAAAACAGGCAAAGAACCCTAATGGACCCTTCTCTCATTTAATTTAAGGTGCACTAGAGCATAACAGAAATAAAGCATAACATTTTCAAGAGAGAAAATTAGCAATGTTGAGCATAATATAATTGTCAGTAAGCAAACCTGGTCAGTTTATACTCATAAAGCTGTTTTCTAAACCTGGTTGTTGGAAAGGGAGAAAGCCCTGGATTCCACAGGGCAGGGTCAGCACCATCTCAGTGCAGGAGCTGGCTCAGGTGACACTTCAAGAGAATTAACCCTGCAGATAAGTTAAAGCCGCTTTTGACTCTGTCATGGATGTTTCAAACCAAGCATCCTCAGGATTACAGAGCAAGCTGCAGAAACCTGTCCTGAGATTTTCCTGAGCATTCATTTTATTTAAATAATCATAATGAATAACACAAGAATTTGGACTTAATGAATTAAAATCTAAATTAGGTGTTAAATACAACCAAGTAAATATTTTAACACTTCTTAACTTTTTTAAGGTCCAAATATTTATGACAAATTAAACCCACTTTAAACACCAAACTAAAGCTGCTTTAAACCCTTCTTAGTAGGCTACAATGATTTTTTTGATGATCACAAATTTCAGCATTTTCTGAAGAATGCAAGCATCAAGCTTCCATTGGAAGTTTGCTAAAGAGGATAAAAGGACAGATGGGAGCAGTAGTAACAGTAAATGCTGAATTATCCTCACAACAACTCAGACACAAAAGCTAAACTTGTTATGAGAAGTGGAAGTATCTTGTGCTTTTTGTTTTGTTTTCCATTGAGAGTTCTAAAAACATAACTTGCACTTTTTTTTAAAAAAAAGGGAGGGGGAAATTAAAAAATAGGCATGTGGCACTTGGGGCTGCATTTTAGGAAAGGTGAAGACCTACAGGAGCCATGGGGCTGGCCTGTCCCCCTCACAGGGTTGTCCTCAATCTTCCCTTTTCACTGCACAGCACTTGAGGCCCACAGCCTTACTTTCTGCTTCCCCTGCCTTTAACCAGAAATAATACTGCTCTTAACCTCCTTGATGTCTTTTTTTAGCTGAGCTGCCCCCTGTTTGACCATACTCAATAATAATAAAAATGAAGTTCAGCACACCTTTTTATCCCCCTTGCCCTCCCCCCACCCCACCTCAGGTAATGGAGGCCAATCTCCAAGGGAGCCAATCTCCAAGGCAGCCACCTCATGTTTGGTAAATGGTGCAATAAAATTACACAGCAGAGTCCACAAAAGCTTATTTAAACACTCTGAGAGGTTGTTTCTCACCCTCTCAGTGAAAAGGGCAGAAGAGCACACCACAAATGCTATCTCTTCTACAGGACACATCTTTTAAAAAAAGAAAACCTGATGGACTTCTCTTCCTGAAATACTCATTGTGCCATTTGTGGTTTCTCAGTTTAAAATACACAAGACCTGGGGTATAGGCACTGTTGGCAGTACCTAAGAAAAATGTTTTAAGTTTTACAGCGATTTCAGAACCTTATTTTTAATTAAAAAGAATGCTCTTTTACATGGGAAAACATAGAAGCATGATCAGTAGCTATGCAGCACAGCAGTGCTCAAGTTGGATGTCTAAACAGCAGCAAGGAATGATAATTGAAGTACAGGTATAATGTCAAAGCAACAAAACTGTAATGAAAATTTATAATACACTACGATAACTCTGAATATGAAAAAAGATTAAAGTAATGTTGTTTTCATGGAGTTCTCCTCTTCTTAATTAACAGTAATTTTTGTTGGTCTACCATAAAAGTAATTGCTGTTCAGCTCTGGAATTTCTTTCTACTGCTACTTCATCTCTAACCTTTTGCTAAGAAAATCACTTCCCTCATTTCTCTAGTCCCAGATTGTGGGGATACAGCTGGAGAGCAGGAGCGAGAGCACTGCTGAACTCATGACAGAAGTGAACACGCTTACCTTGCTAGGCCACAAACCGTGGCAAGCCATGTGGCCTACCACTACCAATTAACCAGCATAGCAGAAAGGAATGTTTGGTATGCATTTGTATTGTTTGGTGATGAGTTCTAATGTTACAATATCACAATGGTGTTGTTAAAAAAACATAGATAAGGTTGTTATAGCGATTCTTGCTTATAAAAGAAGTTATTTTTAGTAACTGCAAAAAGAGTATAAATACTCTGTTTTGTATCAATAAATCGGCTTATTGCATCCAAGCAATCTGCCCCGTCTCTTCCTTCGCCGACCGTCACCCGACACCAGATCACATAGTCTTGATTAGTTTGAAAATTCATTTTGCTCTTACCAAAACCAAGAAATAAATTGTTCTCTGCATAGGCTTAATTTTAGTGTGTTCTTTAATTTCGTCACGGTACTCACTGGATCACCTTAACATCTTGTAATAAAAGAATGAATAAATATAAAAATCCCCCAAATCACTTAGAAATAGGCGGTTTTTAATATTGGCAATTAAATTACTTTAAATTAAGGGTTGTAAGCCTGACTTTTATTGAGAAGATGGTGACAGCATCTGCATTTGAGCTTTAACAACATGCCAGTCTTCACGAAGGATAAATCAGTACAGATTTCTTTTTTTCTCAAGTCAAAAAGAGGTCATTAGGAAACTTAAGTAAAGCAAGACCACTGAATCTGTGTTAACCAAAAGTAACACCTTCTATTCAATCTGTTGCAGAAAATACATTCATCTTTGCTTAGGATACGGCTTTGGAAAAGAACCTGGGTTAGCTGACATAAGTAATGTAACTCTTTCAACTGTCTGCCTGAAATTAGAGTTCTTATGGTATGAACATTTTTCTAATTTTGAAATATGAGTAAACTTCAAGGCAGAAACTCTTTTCTAATCCCTGAATGGAAAGGCAATAAATTTAGGTCCGTCTTATATGCAGAAAGCCACATTTATTTTGGTCTATTTATATGGTTTCCAGTACATTGGAAAATCCTGCCTGACTGAACAGTTCTCTGTATATCTCATTGTATCTCTCTTGAAGTAGATGTTCTCTGGCTATTCTCATAACAGCTTTTCCTTTGGTACTGATGATTTCATATGAAGTGGAATTCTGCTTTCATTAGTTCACTTGTAGGGTCTAGTAGTGATGCATGCGCAACTTGATTCATCTAACAGTTCTATATTTCTGTGTTGGTGTGACAGAGCCTGGTCTTTGGTAGCAGGGGGGTGGGGGGAATGGGCCACAGGGGTAGCTTCTGTGAGAAGCTGCGAGAAGCTCCCACCATGTCCGACAGTACCAATCTCTGATGGTTCTGAAGATGGACATGCTGCTGGCCCAATTAGAGAGGTTGGTAAAGCTTCTGTGATGACATATTTAAGAAGAAAATCAAAACAGTGCACACGTAGTTTTTTCTCCAGGGGTGGGGAGGCGCCACCGCCATCTCAGTGCAGCGTGTGGTGATGCGCCATGGCCATGGCCATCTCGGAGCAGCTCACAGTGAGCATTGCCTGCCTGGCCATCCCTAGCCAACCATGCAGCAGGCAAAAGGGCAGGTGAGGTGGCGGCTTCTCCTTTCTGACGCCGCACATGAAAAGAAGCTTTAATAACTCCAGCGCCACGGCAGCTGCCACTGCCTGCACGATGGTGGTGGGGCCACCTAGCTGCTAGCGGAGGCATGACGAGTGATTCGCCAATGCAGAACCTAGACAAGATCAACTTCTTGGTGCTGTGGAATCTTGCAGGAATCTTTGAATTAGTGGAACTTGTTGACAGTGGTACTTACAAGCAGCAGTTTTTCTTCTAGTCAGAGAAGACGAGGAAGTGAGGACATGTGAGGGAAAACAACATGGCAACACCAAGGTCTGTGGGAAAGAAAGAGAGGGAAGAGGTGCTTCAAGCGTCAGAGCCAAGATTCCTCTGCAAGCCATGATGAGGACTATGGTAAAACAAACTGTCTCCTTGTCATGCATGAAGTCCACAGGGGATGCAGAGATCTACTCACAGCCTGTGGGAAAAGTGCTTACACTGGAGTGGGTGGATGCTAAAAAATGCTGTGGTCTAGTAGGAGACCTAAACAGAGAGAGAGGGCTCCTGCTTCCAGAGATAGAGAGAGAGAATCCTTGCTTCCAAACTAGAGCAGCCTATCCTTAAAAGACTGCACCTTGTGGATGAGTGACCCACACAACGGTTTTGGGAAGACTGTTTGCCCGTGGGAGGGACCCCACAGCATAGCACAAAAAGACTCCTTTCCCTGAGCAAATGGAAAAAGATCTCAAGTGACGAACTGACCAAAACCCCCACACCCTGTCTCCCTGCACTGTCAGTGAGAAAGAAAGAAGGGCTGGGGAGAAAAATGGTGGTTTAAAGGCTTATTTTACTTCTCATTACCCTCCTCTGACTCTGTTAATAATAAATTTACTTTATACCTTTAAATTTGAACCTTTTGCCCTTAGAATGTTTTCTCTCTATCCTTATCTCAACTCATGAGCCCTTCCTTAATGTTTTCCCCTCTCCTCTGCTTAACTGTAGCAGAAGAAGATAAGCAAATGACTTTCGTGGGTACCTGGCATTTGGCCAGTGTCAAACCATGACAATTTCAAAAGTATCAAATAATTTTTCAAGTTTGCTTTTCTATTTATTTTAAACCCTTAAAACTATGCTACAATATTTTAATAAACTGAGCTAAAGGCTACCCCTCTGTGTGGTCAAACTCAAATATGAAAAACAAAAGTGGATTCAAAGTTAATATAATTAATTCACTATTAAAAAGCCTGACAATACAACCATTGTACAAGTAAGTTCTAGAACAGCAGGGCAGCTATTAAAATACTAAGCTGTAGTCACGCTTGCGCACAAGTTTACCAAAAGAAGTGTTTAAGACACCTTGACACAGAACTCTTAAATTGTAAATATGACAAACATGCAGACACTTTCAGAAAATTTTTCCTATGGTAAGGGGAACTGCAGGAGAGAAAGCATGAAGGAACCAGAGGAACTGATGAAACGTAACAGAAAGATTGTTTCATTAAGTTATGAAATTGAAAAGTAGAATCATAAGAATCTCTAACAACAGTGGTCATGATTCCCCTCCCAAATTACCACATGGCAAGATGTAATATTTTCCTATATTGCTGCAGGCTTTGTATTATTCATTCACAGTTTGACCTCCAACAGAGACAAGTTCCCAAAAGAAATATGTATTAACAATCAGAAAGTAAGAAAAACTCAGTACTTCCTGTAGAAATTACCCAGCAAAGTCAGGGATGACTTAACTGAGGGCTGAGGTCATTACAAGAGTGAGTGTTCTTTGCTTAGGTTAGCTAAGAACAAAGGTATAGTAAGAGAGCAGAGTAAAGAAATAATTGAAAACATCTCAATAGGGCATGCAGTGTTATATCAAATCAGAAATAAATCCAAATTTAGAGACATTAAGTGGTCTTCAGGTATCTTTATTTGCATGCATCAAGTTAAATTCATTACAAGAATATAGTGCTGCTGGCAAATCTGAGCCTCCATGCAGTTCCATGAGGCATGAGAAAGCTGAGGAAGATCAGGTGCTGCTCTGTTGACCAATTCTGAAGCAGGATTAAACTGAGATTAACAGGGAGTTAGAAAGCTTTTTTCTTTTCTTCACTGTTTCTATCTTTATTTTAAATTATTTCATATTACACCTGTGTGAGGTTTTACCTATATCAGACTCTAAACTGCTTGTGGAAAGTTCACTCCCTGTTCTGACAACACTTAGCACAGTGGTAAACTGTTCTTGGATGGACTCAAGGTGTTATCTTCTGTGTAACTGCTAATGACTATACCACACAGGCTGGGAAACAAGTCCTACTTCAATTCTTGGCCACATCCTGCAGATTTCCTTGTCAGTGGGATGTTTATAAATATCATATATTAAATTTTGGCTGCAAATCTCAGATTTATTTGGGGATTTTAAACTAAGTTAGCAAGATTTTTTTTACTGTAATTAACAAATTAGCTACATGCAATTTAAAAATTAGTGTGCATCCCTGTCACACTTCATTTGTTATTCATGGAACAGCATAATCTTTCCTACTTAGCTTTTAAGTTTCTTAACTTAAAGCCTCTGTGCCAATTGAAGTGTTAAAACTTGCATATGAGAAAATGTAAGAGAGACACAGCAACAACTCGGCCTTCAATCATCCCTAATAAGACAAAAGCATGGAAAATGCACACTGTTGTCTCTAATTTCTCAAAACTTCATTTTTCTACCTCAAAGAATCAGAAGCATGCTTAGGTTCTGTTTGGCAGTTCTGAGGGGACGAACTCACTGACATGTCGAAGCAGCACAGATGCATCAACACTTGAACAGAGCCTTGAAACAGGAGTAGCTTCGATTTTGGCTACTGACATTAAACTGACAGGCTTCTTTGTACCAACTGAGAAAATACCCCAAAATCCAGGAGTGCTTAAAAGAAGTGCTTTCTCTTCAGTTGCCTAAAATGTGGAAACTGTTATCCCATCCAATGTGTGAAGAGTGAGGCATACTTTGAGATGAATAAGAAAATGGATTCCAAATTTTTTTTAAGATTATAATTGCTCTTTCATCAGAGCAGAATCAAGCTGACCTCAAGAAAGTTTGGGCAAGGACAGGAACTGACAATTCCCATTAAATGAAGAGACTCTCTAAAGTTCATTTCTGGTGTCACTGTTGTTTTTCTTCATGACAGGAAAATTGTAGAATAATTCTGGAAAAGTTGAAGAAATAGACACCAAAAAATTCCTTTTTTACTTTTCAAAAGGTACTTTTAAACTTTTAGATCAAAAATTCAAAATTAATATGTCAAATAAATAGGTTTTTTATTCTTCTTGTTATAATTATGATTATGATTAGTAGTAGTAGTAGTAGTAAAACATATGGATACAGATGGCCTTAGAGAAATAATATCAAAGCTGGGGCACTGCAGAAAAGTAGCCAGTTGCTTCACTACAAATTTAGCTCCTTAAGTTACAATTATTTGTCTTTTTAGAATTTCAGCCACAGCCTTGTAGATCCTTATTCCTAAATAGAAAACCATTAACATTAAAAGAAAATTAATCCGTTTCAGACTCTTGGCAGGAATAGTGGGAAGGAATAGCTGTTATGTCTTCTAATTTGAAGATCTGAGAGCTTGAATCAAGGGTATCTGTAAAACCTCAGCTCCCATCTTCACTTACTTTTGACTTCACAACATGAAATTACTGGAGTTTATGAAGAGTTTGGAAAACTGTTTTCCTGCACTGCATGAGATTTCCATCATGCCTTCCCTTGATTTTTATCCCCTGTAGATGTTCCCCAACAAAACACTCACAGGTGATCCACTTCAGAGTTTAAAGAAACTCCATACAAACAGGATTATGGGAGCCAAGGCTGAATTTCTATTGCAGCTATTTTTAGTTTTGCCATACCTTGCAGATGAGCTTGTTTAGGAATGTCAATTCCTGAACTGCAAGAGAAGTAGTCATAGGAAAGTAAGAGAACTTGAGAGCATCTCATGCTGCCAGAATGTTTCAAGGGAGGCTACAGCCTCCATCTAGCAAACAAAAGGCTACAAATTGATTGCTGTTGCATTAGGAAAAATTAGTCTGATGATGGAATATTTGGGCAAAAAATCATGCTGCTTCCTTACTTTTTGTACTTTTCTCTTTACAGCTGCTTCTTGGCTGCAGCCAGATGTGGGATATTTGGCTAGATGAAGCTGGCTTACTACAGATGCCCTTTTGATCTTTACATTCTTAAGATCATCTCTTTTGCAATGAATGCACTTTATTTTTTTGGTATTTCCCAATGTTCAGCAGCCTGCAGTGAGTAGTGGCACAGCAGAAGTTCAGTTAAACTTTATACAAGCAAACCAGATCCAGGGACAGTGTGACTCCAGGTCACCCACACCTGCCTGGTGCATAAACACACTTCTGTCCTGAATTAGGCAACCTCATGTTACCACACCTTATGAAAGGCTCATTATCTGATGACTATCTTCTTTTTCCCTCTTTACCATGCTGTGTATGTAATTATAATGACTTGTATTAGCTATTTCTATTTACATGAAATCCAACAAAACAACACAGTCAAACACTAACGGAGAGTGTAAGTAAAACCTATCAAACACAATGGACACAAAAACAAAGAAAAGATCAGCTGTAAAAACAATATTAAGCTTACAAGACTAGTCTTAGTGAATAATATTTCTACACATCACTTCCTTCTGCTCTAGTTAATGAAAGAAATAACTGCTCTTGCAGACTAATCAATACACTGCACAACATCTAGAAAATAAACTTTTATTAGTATTGGAGAAACATGAACTTTTAATAAACTGGCTGAAAAGCTCAAAAATATACTTTCTGTAAATATGACCACAGACAGTAGAACAGAACCATTTAGGTTGGAAGAAACCTGTAAGATCATGGAGTCCAATTGTTTACCTAACACTGCCAGGTCCACTATTTAAGACCATGTCCCCAGGTGCCACAACTACACATCTCTTAAATACCTCCAAGGATGGTGACTCCACCACTTCCCTGGGCCACCTGTTCCAGTCCCTGACAACCTTTTAGGTCAAGACATTTTTCCTAATATCCAATACAAACCTCCCCTGGTAAAAATATTATGCCATTTTTTCCTATTCTATAAGTTGTTACCTGGGAGAAGAGATTGACCCCCACCTATCTACAACCTCCCATTTCCAGGCTAAACACCCCCAGTTCTGCCATCTGTTCATTATCAGACTTGTACTCCAGAACCTTCCCTAGCTATGTTGCCCTTCTCCAGACATGCTCTAATGCCTTAAAACCTTTCTTGTGGTGAGGAGCCCAGAACTGAACACAGCATTTGAGATGTGGCCTCAGCTGTGTCAAATACAAGGCGATTATCCCTTCCCTGGTCCTGCTGCCACTCTTCTTCTAACACAGGCCAGGACGCCCTTGGCCTTCTTGGCCATCAGGACACATTCTTGCCCCAGCATGTAGCATTACATGGGATTGTTGTGACTCAGGTGCAGGACCCAGGACTTGGCCTAGTTGAAACTCAAAATCGGCCTTGGGTCATCGATCAAGCCTGTCCAGATCCCTCTGCAGAGCCTTCCCGCCCTCCAGCAGACCAACATTCCCACCTGCAAACTTTCTGAGGGTGCACTCAAGACCCTCATGCAGATCATCAATCAAGATCCCAAAGAGGGCTGGTACTGAGCTCTAGGGAACCCCACTTGTGACTGGCCAACAGCTGGGTTTAACTCCCTTCACCACCACTCTCTGGGCCTGGCCAGCTTTATAACCAGTAAATAGTGCACCTATCCAAGCCGTGGGCTCCCAGCTTCTCCAGAGGAATGCTGTGAGAAACAGTGTCAAAAGTTCTCTTAAACTCCAGATAGACCACATCCACAGCCTTTTCCTTATCCTCTAAGCAGGCCACCTTGCCATGGGTGTGCAGGTGGAGCAGGTTTCTCAGGTTTGGAGTAGCACCAGATCACTCAGAGTTTCAGCTGTTTGAGCACAAAACTCAGATTTGTGATCCCTGCCACCTGTAACTCCATTTTTTTTTGTAATTCACCTTAGCTTCTCTTCTTACTCCACCAGATATTAATACCAAATTTTTGAAGCAAATTCTCTTTCATCGATGCTATTGTTTTACACTGGAAACACAGACTTAAAGTAGATGCTAAGTTCTAGTAAAATTCTAAAGTGGTTTAGGTTTAATTTGACATCAGTCACATAGCCCAATGCAAGAAGCTAAGCACATACTCTGCCTAACAAAACTGAGATTTCTGGTTAAAGGGACAAGGGAAAAGAGATTGCACTGAAAGGTCAGCTGCTCAGCCTGAAGAACTATTGTTGAACGGGTTATTCAGGGGTCCTTGTGAACCTAATTTTGTTAAATATTGACACTAATAATGCCCCAAAGACAAGGGTGCTAATAAAAATGGTTTTGATAACGTATTATTAATACAGAGGATTCGAAAATCAAGAGGAATTGAAAAACTTGATTTAGTATCTAGAAAATTGAATAAAATAGCATTAATATAGAGTACACTATCATGCATTTCAGGACTGAGAAAATTCCTGTAAAAAAAGCCAGTGCTCATCTGCAGAAAATTACTGATATTTCTTTATCTATGTGACTATGAATCATCAGTCTAAGTCTGCTCTGGAAAAGGATATTGAGTTAATCAGACAGGATATTTCTAGAAGAGGTAAGGAAGATCAATACTCTTATATAAGTCAGAGGTGAGATGTCATTCAAATGGCACATCTGGACATCAGAAATATTGCTTGGGTCTCCTGTGCTCAAAAAATATGGCTTCAAGTTGGAATACATACTGAGAAAAGCAATTACTATGAGCATAGGAGTGCATTATCTACTTGACAAATTATATCAAAGAAGCGTGGTTTGCAGAACCTGGAAAAATCAGTACTAATGTTGTGACAATATACAATTTTCTGTAAAAATAAGTGAGCAAGAAGGGTAAACATAAAGAGGGAATAACAGCTAAAACAAGTAAATGCCAGTGTCCACATTACCACCAAAGGATAAGAAAAAAGCCATTAAAAACTGACACTGAAAATTAAAGAAGGTATAAAATTCTGAAACACTTTCCTAATGTTAATAAGTTTAAGTAAGAGCTGTTTAAATTTCTGAAAAGGTTTATATGAACAATTACCAGAAATACCATCAGCACCTTTCCTCAAAGACAAGCTTTTCAACTTATTAGAAAAACTGAGAATGACCTTTTTTTTTTTACTTTCTTTTCTTTCTGTATGGGTTGTTTTCAACCAAACCCTTAAAATATGTGCTTGCACTTGCTTTCACATCACGCTATAAGCACAAATGTGAAGTAAGGTACAGTGCAACAGATTTCCATCACATTTCCCCTAGTCAGAATTAGCCAGTAATTTATCCATTATGCATTCCCTCTTATTGAATTTCTAAAGACACAAGCTGTTAGTTTTACAAAGCTCAAATCTCACATTACAAGGTTGGTTAGAACATAAGAACTACATGGTATATTTCTCCTCACAGAGGCAAACACTTTAGAACTGTATTTCCAGTTGTATTTACTAATGTAAACTATTTTCCAAGAGAGTCACAGTAAACCATTTTGGCCCTTCTTATCCTGTATTCAGGAGACTTTCCTGCTCTATACAGTTTTTTGAGCCTCTCTCATGGATCCATTGCCCTTGCCTAGATGTGGATGGCTCCCATTGCCTTCCTTTACATCTCCTCCCGTCTTTCATTGTTTGAATTTGTGGAGGGGGTTTCTCCCCCATTTTCTGATATTTCCCCAAACCTTCCCTCCAATAAACTCAGATAGTGCATATTTAAGGAAGACAGCTACATAAGTAGCCACAAATGCAAATTAATTACATTGGTTTTAAAACAGGAACAAATAGTCTCCAACAATAAAACCTTTGTGATATTTGTCCCCACTATCACATCAGTCTAAGTTTCAGTCACGTAAATCCATGGGAAGCAGACTCTTGCCTAGGCAATCAGGCCAGAACGCATGGTAAACAAAACACCTACTGAGAACTGAGAAACAGATGTTCTGGTAAAAGAGAGATAAAATGTAACTGAAATGTTTATCTAGAAACTCTGCCTAGAATCTGATGGATTTTTAAAAAAAAATAGTCAAAAGGTTTTTGCTGGAAGTTTTAGTGTTATAGTGCATCAAAAAGACCCTATTTTTTCCTTACTCAGTCTTCCATAGAAGTATAAAAAAAGATGTAAAATTAATATCTGTGCCAGTTCATTAATCTCTCCTAAGCAGTGATGAAATAACATTTTCTTTGCAACAGAAAAGGAAGAAGGCTGGCAGCTAACCTTGTGCTGACTCTGTTATGAATTTAAGTCTTCCTCAGGCAATGAGGGTTCCCAACAAAATTCCTATGATGAACTGAAAAATTGTTATGGCTTGAATTTTATTCAGGAAAAAATATAATATACCACTAAATATTTAGAATTGCAGTTCAGCATTTGTTAATCATTTCTAAAATTCTATCACAGAAGAGATTTTTACAAATGTAGACACTTCCAAAAATAGTATTTACTATCACTGATCATTACTATAGTAGCACAAAGTATCTATTTTTAAATACACAGATTATTAATAATTGTAAGAATATAAAAATATGAGAACTCCTTTACTCACTTCGGCTTCTGCTTTAGGACTCAATGAATTAGAGTCTGGAGTCAACTGAAGAAAACCCAGAAAAACAAGTCTGATGGAGATATGTAGCAAAATTGGGGCCAAAGTATTTGAAAACTGGGCACATACAGAACATTATTGTGCTGGTCACATCTTTAAAAAAAGAGAGAATCTTTCTACTCTTCTTTTAGAAGCATGAATGTGAGGAGAACACTGAAACTACGGCCTACTTCATTGCACAAACCATGCATCTCTCCTTCATTTTCAAGATACAAAAAATGATAACATAAATTACTCCCTGCTGTGAACCTGCATGTAATGTCTGAGAGCTTCTGGAGAATTTTTAAAACTCTACTTTTCCTTGGCAATGGAAAAATGAGAATGTAGGTAAATTACTAAAGAAAAAAATTCACTAGGAATCTTTTTGTAAATAATTTTGTCTCTTATTGTATTAATTTATCTTTTTAACTTCTCCCTTCTGATAAATTGGGCTGAAGAAATAAAATAATCCAAACAACAAGGAAACATGGAACTTGAAAAGAGGGTATGTTTTAAGTATGTTTATATACTTTCAGAAAACCTATAATGTTCATCATCAGAAAATGAAGGAACTATTATGTTGATCTTTCCCATTAGCCTAATATGACTAAACTCACAGTGAATGGCCTAATCAGAGATGTTTCTGAAATATAATCTTTCCTTTATTAGAAGTAAGGAGGCCTTTGGTTAGGAAGACAATTATGCTGAGCTTATTTTTCCCCAGCCTACAAAGAAGGCAATCTCTCTTATGGTTCAAATATCAAATGCAGGAGACAAGTTTAATGGAATTATTTTTTAATCTTTTCACTGTCAGCACAAGTGCCACCTGACATTAATCCCCTGGCACCAGTAATAAGATTAAATGAGAAATTTTACCTTTGGTATTGTACGATAGACTAAAGCACAGGAAGAAACCTCATCAATGGTTTAGAAAAGGTTTAATGTCAGTTGTAAAACAATCTAGAACATGTTCCCTATGGGAAAACAGCTACAAATAGTAAGTAAAAAATCATTGCTTTTTCTGTCTAGTGATACAGAAAAATATAGCAAAGTTTTCTTTCAACCATCTGAGCAATGGATACTTTAAGGCCTGGAAACACTAAGCAAATAGGAAAGTGAGACCTAAGTGAATGAACAGTATAAACAAAAATAATAAAAGCTTCAACAGAATATTTACCAACAACAAGAAAAAAACTTTGTCTTAAGTCCAGAAATAGAGATAAATTGAAAGCTGCAAAAATCTAGATGAGTCACATCCTGTTAAAAAAAATAAAGAAATAAAGAAATTGAAAACTGGGGAAGCTGCAGCTTGCTGCTAAGAAAAGAGGGTGGACTGGAGTTGAAAGATAATCTAGGTTTAACCTCGAAGCAAATCGTATGGGTCTTTGTTTTCAGCAGAAGAGATTGGTTAAGCATAAGACAAAAACAAAACAAAAGAAATAAAAACCAGAAACAACAACAACAACGCAAAAAGAAATCAGCCAAGATGTAAAGTGGAAACTGCAGTAAAACAATGTTGTGTACCTAGTGACACACTGAGTGAGAATGGTCTCAAGCTTTACCAAATCTGTAAAGTGGACACCAATGCCATATTGGTTTAAAACAATCACAACACTTTAAGAATGGGATCTTTAGGTCCAATAGACTCTCAATAACAAGTAAAAACAAAAACATTTGAACGGTAATTAGTCACAGAGCTGAATGAATCATTAAATCAATGGGAAATCATTTACCAATGATAGTAAATTAGTTTAGCAGGGCAGACTTATGCCCAGCCCAGGTGTAAAGACAAATGCAACCCAGTCTTTTTTGGCTTTATACACTAGCATAAATAATATATTGGAGGAGACGTCAATAAGGAATTGTCTAAAGGGGACAGGGCAATGGGATTAACTAGAGGGACTTTCCCAATTTTACTCAATTTCTAAAGTTTTTATTCAGTCATTAAAGTAACAAAAAATATGTGGAAGATTTCTTGATTACTCAGGTAGTGATTAATGAAGAGAAGGATCACAAGATGATGGCAGACAATCCACATGACTTCAAGGAAAGCAGTACTAGAAATGGAACTAAATTAAAGGGCAAGGTTGTAGCCTCGAGGCCCAATAACCAGAATGTTTGCAGTGAGCAGCTTGAGAGGAATTGCTGAGAAAGAGTAAGACAAAAACATATTAGCCACAATACACAAAAGAGTCTCGAAATAATGGAACATAGAAAAAATAATTGTAATCCTTACCCTTTTTCAGCCTTTCCAGCAAATGACACAGAGATGAATAAATGAAAATATTTTTTTTCAAAACACTGGTGAGACATCATCTGAGCTATCACATATCTCAAAGACTATGAATTCAGACTGGACCCTGGACCAGGTCAGAGAAATAGATATCTCATAACAAGAGCTGGAGAGCTTTGCATATTTAGGCCAGCAAAGTAAACACTGAGGAGGAAAAGCTGCTCATCTGGTAGGTAAATGTTAGGTGAAATTGCTATATAAAACAAAGGACAACTCTGGATCAATAAAGACACCCACTTACGACATTTGGATCCTAAACTCGGCCTTAAAAGCATTATCTGATATTTCCAACAAAAGTCAGAGTAAGAGGATAGGCAGTGTCTGCCACTGACTGTCAGGCATTTACAGTTCAACACCAAATAAGACTTCCAGTTTATTGAATACGAACTAGATAATTTGGGGAGAACTGGTTTCACATGTGCGTACAATTTGTTTGAAAACAGTCCTACATTAGACTAGGAATATTCATTAATTTCAGTTAATCCCAAATTATTTTCAAAATTTTACCCTAGCAGTACTTAAGATTCAACAGGGTAAAATATGAGAGGGAAAGCTGTTCATATAAGAAGCAACCTTATATCCTCTGCAAGTCACTTGTGTTCTGCTCAGTTAACAGATTCTTTCAAAAGCAGTGTTTTCTCTAATTTTCAAACCAGAGCAGGTGCTCCAGATGATGCCATTTTTGTACTGTAAGCAGCAGGCAACCCAGAGGCTGTGGAGGCTCATTTAATTACTTGGCACCATAATCCAATTAAAATGTACCATAAAGGCAAGAATGTCAGAGTGAATATTTGGTGCAATTTACCTAAACCCCTACCCACAGCTGATATCCACCACAGAAACCTGTCCATATATTTAAGAACTTTTAATTACATTTCAGATTACACAAGAATTTCATTAACTATTTTAAGACTTTTCAAGGATTTCTTTTCAATAAATCCAAGTCATCATTCACTATGAAGCTATAACCATCCTGTAATGTTGCTGACTGCTTGACCGCCCGGTGGCCAAGCAGGTGACTAGCTTCAAGTGTCCCAGTGGTGAGACAGGGAGAAGCTTTGTGTCTGATGGAAGCTCCTGCTGGAGCTGTTTGCCTCTGGGCTCACAGTGGAGCTGGCAGCAGTCGATCGTAACTGTAGCGATCAGCAGGGGCGAAGCAGGAAAGAGAGACTCTATGTTGCAGCACCCAAGTCTTTATTCCTAACCCGGAGGGTAGGAGGCCAGGATGAGGAGCAACAAAAAAGCGCAGAATGACAGTTTCACTGTCTTTTAAGGTAGGGGAGGAGAAGGGAGGAACAAAGGGATAAACCAATAGGGAAAAGACAAAAGGTGTCCAATATACCATAAAAGGAACAATAGGGAGGGTTTGATTACAATAGACCAATGGAGATCACAGAACAATAGATCTTTCCAGAACTTAATTGACTACACAACAAGGATATACATAAACATGAAGGATAGAACCAATGGGTAACTAAAGAAAAAAGATGTTTCTGAAATGAGGGAGGAATAACTAGGTGGAATGACATCCAGGAGGCTGGAACTTAAACTTTGGTGCCATCCACTGTACCATCCTCAGGTCTGCCCTCTGACCCTCTGTCCTGGGCAGGAAAATCCACCCACTGGATGCCTTTGTCCATTCTCAGCCCAGAGGTGGGCTGGACCACCGCAACACTGTAATATTGTTGCTTTCTCTATCTTAGGCAAAGTTATATGTCTAATAATTTCCCTATGAACATGAAAACAGCAGCCATTTTGCTTAGACTACAGCAGAGGGGAAGCAAATGGGTTTCTCCTGGAAAGGCTCAACTTTTAATTTTCTATGTTATTCTTTGGCCGTTATAAATCTGAATTAAAATCTAGTTGGGGTGAAAGATCTGTTCTTCCTATATTTGTATGTAGGACACAATAGCATCTTAACTCCACAGGCTGAGTATAGTGATCTGCATTTTCTTTACGTGACATGATCAATGAAACAAAGGAGTGAAACTTTTAACATTGTTTTGAATCTTTTTAGCATCCCAGGAAAGGAAAAGTTTTTCTAAAGCTGGGAGTGAAATAGAGAAGGAAAGTATCTCCAACTAATTTTTCAAGACCTAAGTTCCTGTTTGCACATGAATTCTGCTTATATCTGAAACAACTTCACAAATTGATTTAAATCTCAGCATTTATCCTTTCCCTGAGTACAGTGTGGGCCACCTCTATTTAGGTTCCATGGGTAATGTCCCAGCTGCCCACTAATTTAGGAATTATGTACCGTACACAATAGATTTTGAGCTCGCAAATGTCTTCTAGGAACCTGGCACAGTGGAACATCAAGCACAAACATTGCCTTCGAACATTGCTACTAAGTGTGCAGACATGGAAATGTCAAATTATTAAAATCTCTCTTTTAAAATGCTTTAAAATGTATTGGTTCATGATCATATATTCCCAGCAATAAGACCAAAGCACACAAACCTAGCCAGAGCTGATTGTAGTCTCTGTATCAGTCAGAAGGCTGTAGCTTCCAAGTTCACCTTGAGGCTTGCAATTGTTATTCACCAATTAAATTACAATTGCTGTACTGGAATATTAATTACAAACATGTTATTGGCATCCATGAGATGATTATTTGTCCCACATACTATGCAGAAAATACTTTTTTTCAGTCTCTATAATATTCTTTTTCTGTTTTTTCTTCAAAATCCCCTCAAAACTCTCTTTCAGAATGAAACCCTGCAAAAATGGTTATTCTCCTGGTTTAAACAGTCTCTAAATTACAATCACACACACTTTTGTTACATTGCAAGTCAGTGATTTCTTTTTTTTTTTTTTGGCTACCTAAAGCTGAATTCTAATGTATGAAAATGCATAGTGAGTTATCTAATTAACAATACTAAAAATTTTTTCCAATCCCTTTATTATTAGTTTGAACAAACCATCCCCTAAAACAAGGATGAATCTAAATTGAAAAATGGAAAAAATTGTTTAATTGAGAAAGCTGCATAAGAATCCTCTGGAATTCTGAAAGTTGTATATCAAATTTGAAAGAAACTGGAGAATTTTTGGAAGAAATTTACTCTTACATGTATTGGTAACAAACTGATAACCATATATTTGGTTGACATGTAGAATATTATCAACAGATTGAATTTTGTAGAGGCAACCAGACAGAGATTTGCAACACTCAAAGGCTGAAGTGGCAGGAGAATGATGTGCCAGAAATTTAAGAAAGAATTAGGACAAGAAACAGAAGGTTTGGCTTTACACAAAAAAAAAAAAGTCAATTCTTTTTTAAAGCCATAATCAGAAAAGCTGCTGTACAGGATGAAAGAAAAGCATTTTGCCAGTGGCAGATTAAATCAGAATAATTATACAAGTTTCTGCTCTCTAAACCAAGCTGCAAGCATTTTTATATATGTTTAATTATTATCATCATAGCTTTTGCTCTAGCAGCTCGACAATGTTAAAATCTTGGGTCATTTCCAGGAAAGATACCTTTACACTAATTTTAAACAGGAAATCAGAAGGAGAATTCTCTCTGCCAGGAGCCAAACAAATACAAGGAAATCAGACAAAGAAGGAAAAACAAAATATATAAGTGTGTCGTATACTTTAAAAAATTATTTCAGTGCAACATGACAGATATTAGAAAAGAATGACCAAGAGACATAGCTAAAGTTACTACTCCCAGCTAAGAAAGGTCCAAAGTCTTGCTGTTGCTTTCAGAATTAAAAGTGACCTGTGCATACAAATGTTAGTGCTGTGGTTACCTTGATGGTCTTGAGCTCCCGGTCACATTCTGTTAAATGCCAAAAAATTATTGAATACCTGTTACTACAGCTCTCCCAAATTCATACTCTAAATCTTACCAGAGATTTTAGTGGAAAAATTGCTTTCTCACTTTCGGTCAGGATACCGAATATTCTGAAAGTTGACTTCTACCCTGTATGTAAATTACCATTCCCTTTGGAATGAAGCAACAAGGTTTCAGGAGGCAGAAATCACAAGACACAATAAGAATTAAAGAAGCAATGGTTTTACAATACTGTGAGCAAGAAAGACCCAACAGTTAACTGGTTTAGAGGCAGATGTACAAAAATAAAATACTGCATTTCATAGACACTCTTTGCTCAATTTCAAAAAAGCCTCTTTTATCTCATCTAAGATGCCTTAGGATGCTCACATAGCTATTTTATCTGAAGTCAAATCCTTTGTCCAGACCCTTACTCTGACTTTTGCTGTCTCAAAGAGACAGGCATGTTATCATGTTCGTCATTCAGAAACCAGCCTTTCACCTTTAAGAATCCCTGAAAAGGCTTCTTGTTTTTCATAAACACATGTAAGACAACAACTTCTTTAATTTCTCCTAAAAATACTGCCAACTCTTGCCTGATCCTAATATTACTGAAAGTTATAGAGTCACAGCTGGACAGAGTTAGATCCTAACCAGGCAATGAAAAAGTATCTTGCCTCTCATGAGACTCCGCCTGGAGTACTGTGACCTGTTCTCAGCCCCCTGTACTAGGAAGAGTTTGACCTGTTAGAGCAGGTCCAGAGTAGGGCCACAAAATTGTAGATGGGATGAAACAGCTCTCCTGTGAAGAAAGGCAATGAGAGCTGGGGTTGTAACTTTTCAATACATAAAGGGTGCTTCTATGACAGATAATTTTTTAAATTTTATTTTTACCAGGGCCTCTAGGACCAGACTCAGGGTCCTGGTTTTTTACTGAAAGGGAGTAAATTGAGATTGGGTATAAGGAAGAAATTCTTCCCTGCAAGAGTGGTGAGGCCCTAGCATAGGTTGCCCAGAGAAGCTGTGACTGCCCCATCCCTGGCTGTGTTCAAGGCCAGGTTGGATGGAGTTCTGAGCAACCTGGTCTGGTGGAAGGTGTTTCTGCCCACAGCAGGAGTATTTGAACAAGGTGATTTTTAACATCCTTTCCAACCCAAACCATATTATCATTTTTTCTGACTGTCAATCCAGACTAGCAGTTGGCCTGCATTCATTTGTTACCAAATTGCTGTACCAACGTGGAGGAAGAGTTCAGTACCAATCAGCAGGTAAAGGTCAAACCCAGAGCACACTTCTCCCTATTTGATTTGAAGATACAATTTGTTTACAGTACTACCAGTTCCTAAACAGATGTTCTTATTTATTACCAGCTTTTGACAGAAGAGTGTAGCTGAATAATTTCAAGAGTGGTACTGCCAGTGACCTGAACTTGTTGGAACTGGAAAACCTGTTTTCTAAAACTAATTTTCACAAACCAATTTCATTTTAAGACAAGGAACCAACATCAAGGATACTTTCCAGCAGCATAAGAACCCTGAGAGAAATATAAAGTGACCTGTAAGATAAATTATCATCAAGCTGATATGATTCACATGCTATCTTTAGAAGCCTTAGTTTGTGTTCTGTGCCAGAATAAGGTGAGTTCCTGGAGGCCATGAGAGAGAATTGCTTACGGAGATTCTCAGCCAAACAGGAGAGAAAGGCTGCTAGATAAGGGTGCAGACAAGGCTCCTCTTGCCCTGGGTAGAACATCCATAGCAGTATAAAGCATGTGGGATCTCTGGCACACTTGTAGGTACAGAAGTCAAGAGCTGAAAAGCAATGCAGTAGGAGCAGTAAAAGAAAATTACCAGTGTAGATGACATTGTCAAAAGCTGGTGCTGGCTGGCTGGGAGACATGACAGATGCACTCACTTTTGCCCAATGTTGGCAGGCCAGGGAAAAATACTGTATTTGCCATAGATGTACACATAAAACCTCTAGAAATGAGTTAAGTAAACAAATGACATCTGCCGTCTAAAATGGCCTATGAAATAGCTGCTAGAATTTAGAAACAAAACTAGATCTGTGGGAGAGGGAAAATTTTTTTAGAAGCTTAGAAACAGGATTTAACGGATTTCTTCTGATTCAAAAAAGTCCTTAGATATTGAGCCCAAAAAAAATAGACACCTAAATGTTAATTAATTAAAATCCTAGAAAGTGTACATTAGGAAAATTGATAATTAAATAGATACACATTCTTTTATATGTTCTGCTTGTGGTATCACACAGTTAATATGCAGGATGTGTAAAAATATGCACTTTTTCAAATTAGAAAATACAGAGCAAGGTTGCTACAGATTTTCCTTTGGTTTTAATCTTCATTTTGCAAGTAGTAGCACTTCATTAATTATTTAGACCATCAGCTAATTCAATCTTTCTTGAGAAATATTACCAGATTTTTGTTGTTGGGCACTCACCATGCTCATTTTCCAGGAAAGATCATGTCGATGTGACTGTTAGGAAAATGTACAAATTCTTTGTTCTATTACACCCTTCAAAATATCAAAACAGAGCTGATTTGCTTTGCAAAAGATTCAAATTTAGCTGAAAATTGAAAACAATTTGTTCTAACAGCATAGCCCTTTGAAAGCAGTAACTGCTGCATAAATGAACTCAGAAATCTATAGAGTGCACAACTTGTATTAAATCAAGTGTCCAGCAAACATGCACAAATGTGTTTCTGAATGTCTGTTGAGAGGGTTTTTTCAAGGCAATATTGTTGAGCAAAAGGATTTAAACCAATGCCCTACTTCACATCATCAGCTTTGATTTAGAACGGAAATTTCTTCACTGTAATTTCAAGGTGATTTCCTATTTTATCTGTTAGAAACCCTTCAAAAGCCCAGATTTGTTCAGCATGGAAAACTAATATGTACATTCTCTGCTGGTAATCAAAAGACAATGCTTTCAGTGTAATTTTGTGACAAGATTCCAATTTGGGTGCATTTTTTATTAGGAAAGGACACACTGGCTTAATATATTAGTGTTGTTTCAGTGATCCTCAACTGACCACACCAAATTTGGAGGGAGCTCAGTGCAAGATTGCCCTCATGACGGATAAAACTTAAACACATTTTCACTGAGGTCTGTGTTTATTTTTTTTACCTGTAGCAGCTAGCTCTCTGAATTTAACAGGTTTTAAGTGTTCTGAAATTCTCTCACTGCATCAACTACTTCAACAGCATTTATTCCCTAAATCTAAGTAAATTTTCACTTCCTACCTCAAACCTTACCTAAGCTATATTCAACAATATTTCCTGCCTTTGTTTTACAACATTTCCCTACAAAATAACACATCAGTTATATTCCTCCCACAACTATTGTCTGTAGTTCAGTTTATTCAATAGTGTTGTGAAATATGGAAAGTACTTGAGAAAACACTAAACAAAGAAAAATACAAATATTTTTGTTCATCTCAATAGTCTGTACTTTTTTTGTTGTTGCTGGAAGAGATAAAATAGCAGCATGAAGCTACTGTGTGCTTAGAACTCTCTTCCTGACATCTTTTTCGTTTTCTTGGTAAAAGCTGATCGTTCAGTGCAAGAGAGATATTTCTTACTCTTGTCACCATTTCTATGTGACAGCTTTTCTTCAGTAGTTTCTGCTTCATCTGAGTAACCAGCCAAACTCACTTAAAACAGCTGCCAGCACTGAAATGTTCCATTTTAAACAAACCCTTCACTCAATATTTCAGTCCCTTTGGGAAATTTCTGATTCAGGCCATTTTGAATTAGTTTCTTTCAATGATTACATGACAGGTTGTAGCTGGATCTATCATGAAACTTTCCAGATAAATGCATTTTCACAACTTTCCAAGTTTCTTTATAACACTGTACTTTAGTAGAGCAAGTAGCAAATTCATACAGCAATTGTGACTAAATCTTGCTTAAATTCAAGCAAATTTTACGAGGACTTGGATGTTTTAATTTTTTTAATAAAAGCTCTGCTTCTAGAAATCTACACTGTATTTTAATGAGCAATATTGCTCATTATTTTCTGTATGACAAGTGTGGCAAGCATTTTATTTTCCCTTCAATAAAGGCATGCACATGAAGCATAAATGAATGTCTAGCTAGTGAAAGGTTCACCATATACAATATTTCTGCATTTGCCCTTTTAGCAGTTCACCATTTTCTTAACTTTTAACAGAAAACATTTCTTGCAGAACTTACTAAATAGAAACACTTTTGCTATTAGTTATCGTGTAGAGTTTGGTCTATCAGGTTTGGTGGGCTGTGTGTTCCATTTCCTGCCCCCAGATCACAGGTGGTAATTTTCAGACACTGTGCTGCAGGGAATAGATCTCACTCCAGACAGCCAGAATTGCCAAATTTGTGCGTCAAGAGGCCCTGACACAAAGGTTAAAAATATGACCTTTGGCCTTAATATGACCTTTGGACTTAGCTCTTTTGGGCTTAGGATGTTTTTCCTTTGGCCCCAACATCCTGGAGCTGGAGGTCAAGCTTACAACAGTATCTGTCAATCCACAGTAAAAGCAGGAAAATGAGTTACCTGAGGTAAAAAGCAAAATTAGTGCTTCAAATCTACCGTAAATAACCGATCATTTTACTCAAGGGTAGAATCTCTCATGCTTAATTTTTATTGTTTATCATCTTTTAATAAGGCATTGTGAAACAAGATAAACATGAGTAGCATCGCCGCTATCCATGGTCAATATCCATGAAAAACAATATACCTCCAGGTTTAAAAGTATCCCTTTTCACGACAATTCACGAACCTAAAACTCACTAATGCCAAAAAGCTGACATCGGTAGTGGGCAATTACCTTCAGACTCCTAAAACTGAGAACATGTTTCCCTCTAACAACTCTCACATACACACAGTAATTTCTTATGTTACAAGCTGAATGTAAGTTTTACAAGAATTTTAAAAATACAACTTTTATACTGGTCTTCAATTTTTTAATTATTTATTTTTTAAACTATTTGGAAGTTTGCTGTCCAAATTAAATGCTGCTATTGGTTCTCATATCCAAAAATACTCACAATTACTGCTAATAAGTTGCCACTTGTGACTATGTAAAGTTACATCTGCCAGTTGGACTATGACACCAACAGGCTGTGTGATTTGCAGTTAAAAAAATAAATGTATATTTGTTCAACATGAAATATAAGAAGATAATACAAATTCCACCACTGTTCTTCTGTGTGTCCTTATAACAATTTCTTGTAGGAAATATATGGAACGTCTTTAATTTAGAAGTGGCTTTCTTCAACGTGCCATTAATTCAAGCATGTCATTGCTACAGGTTTAACCTTTAGCTCTACCATCAATAACCTCATGCTTCAGTCCAAACTGGTATTTTTATTCTAAGTGCAAAGTCTCCAGCAAACCTCCAGCCTGTGTTTTCACCCTTTCTTGCATGCAAATGAAAAATTAGATCTGTAAAAGCACATTACAGCTGCAGTTATTACATTTCCAGTGTGGCTGTTATGAGCCTGTGTGCACTCCATGCCAGGAGGGTGTGTACAGAGAATCAGACAGTCTGGGGCTTGTTGCTAGCAAACTGCAGGCCCCTCTCATATCTGATATATTCCTACATATATCACTATCTCATTCACTGAAGTCAAATTTATGAAGTGCTCTCCAATCCTAAAGAATCTTGGTACCTGGATTTTAGAGAAATGTATTACAATTGGAAAAACTTTGGGGTTTTTTAAGAAATAAGCATAGCTGTAATTGTGCTTCTGCCAAAGTGTCTGAAAAGGAGGCAGTGATAACATTGTCCCGAACAGGTGCAACAATCAGTTGTCTTGTGTAAAACAATCACTCTGCTTTTTGTGGACAGGCATGGATGAAAAGATTTAGAGTGCTATTTAGAATGCTGGGTGCATTGGCTGAGATTACTGATCAGTACTGCAGCTTACCCAATTTTACATGAGTCCATTACTTGCAAAAAACTCTCCTTCGGATGTGGATATTTCCAAGCCTGGTCTCCACTCAAAGGTTAATTTTTTTTGAAAGCTGCTGCAAAATATCGTTCAGTTATTTTTCAGAAACAAGGCTTTTGATGGGCTTCAGGAAAGAAAGAATAAAAATAAAAGTTTGTTTGAAATTTGAACATCATCCCTGCATGCTAATGAAGTATCTGCTAAGATTTTAGGAGTTTTTAATGAATCCTGCCTTTTGCTTAGGACATTTCAATGATGTGTTCCAGCTTGTCTTGGAAAACCCATGGGGCAAAATGCAGGTGGTTAAAAAAAAACCCCAAACCAGACATGCCTTATCAAAATAAATTAAAAAATTAAACCGGGTTTTCAAAAATGTAGATTAAAGTCTAAATAGTGCACACTAACACTCATTACTAAGCTTTTGCTAAAATTCTAAGTGTGTGTCTTCGGTTGTAGGTAGCCTAGAATGTAGCCTGTGGTGCTTAGAGCTGGGAGTAGCCACACTGATTTCTATTGCTTCACAGAAATCAATTGGGTTACTCCCAGCAGTAAGTACTGCTCTTCACTGTAAGCACTTACAGGCTCAGTTCCTAACAGTCTGTTAACTCTGTTTCAGCTGAAACCAGCACAGTGTGTTCTGTAATGTCTTTGTGCCATTTTCTCACCTACATCATCTTCTGCCTTGAAAGGTTCATCCAGGTAAACAGCAGAAGCAGCAGCAATGTATAAAACCCACACTCACGTTGTACTACCCACCTGAAGGGATTGTCATTCCCCTGAAAGAGTAATTATGTGATGTCAACTTCAAACCAATTCATAATCATAGAAATTATTTCAACAGAGCAACCATGGCCACTATTATTCTACCATACCAGACTACATTAGGAAAATGAGTGGTGCTTTAAAATTCGTCTATGTGATCATAGCCTGGAACAAGTTACATCACATCATTTTTCATGGAAGTACTGACAAGAAATTAAGACAAGATTTTCAAAACCTGAAAAGCCTCTGCCTTATGGACATGAAAATGAAACTGTAGCACACAGAAGGAATAAATTTTTAGCTCTAACTGAAGTCTTCATGAGGGACAGATGCTTTCAAGACTGCCTTATTGCCAGGTGCTGTTAAAGCTAAAGGCACTACTATTTGTACCTGCAATATCTACCATAAAGTCACCATGAACATGCCAGCTTGAGCTTACGCTCACACGTTGATACACTTTAGTTTTGAATAAATACATCCTGTGATCAAGAGGTCATAGGAAAGCTCAGATAGAAGGAACCTCAGAAGGTTCCTGTGGCCAGCAGGTCAAAGAAAATGATTCTCCATCTTCCTAGTCCTGGAATGCACAAGACAATTCAACATGGCATGCTGGATAACAACTTTTTGCAATAATACAATTCGGAGTGCATAAGTGCAGCCCATACACCATGAGAAAGCAGACCAAGAAAGCCACCTCTGTACAGAAGTACTCATGTAAAACACACATTCCACTAAGTCTGTTTTCTTGTGGGCTCAAGCTGCTTCCAAGTCTATAAATCCTGAAGATGAATATTCTCCATTGAGGTTTTCCTTGCTGTTAGTGAAATCTACTACGTCCCAGGAGGGAGCCATGGCAAAGTCTATACGTGAGTTAATGCCTTGGAGAATAGGAACATGCCTACATGGCTTCATTTGGTTCTGTATTTAAGGTGCTTGACAGAGCTTCCCATGTTACCTGAAACACCAGTGTGGCACAGGAGAGTATTCTGTGTGCTCTAACTGTAGTTACTAGGTCAGGTCTTGGGAACGGAGACCAGTTCTGGCTAGTTTGGAGCTCTCTGCATCATGTGTCATGGAGATATACATTATACTCTGAAGCTCTTATATTAGCTGTAGAAACCAGGAGAAGACTGAATCCTAATGGATTCTTCATACAAAATGGCAGACCACACCAACCGGAATGACTTATCTGGTTTAGGTAACACTGCACAAGCTGGTGAACAAACTGACTGTGGCTATAGTGAGCAAGACAAACTTCAGGTCAAAAAACTATTGTCATTTATGTCCCTGCCAATGCATTAATAATTACTCCTTTGTAATTGTAATAAAAGCAGAGAGGGAAAAACTATGTGATTAGTCGAGCTGGCCTCACTTTAGGAAGTGAGACTTAATCTTTTATCACTAGCTAAGTGCAATTGTAATGGAGGTCGTTTAATCTTATCCCAACCTTTATCTGCTTTGTTTCTGACTGTTCAGGCTCAAGATCTTCCCCTCACTCAGGATCTTACAAATTATTTTGCCTAATGCAAATACTCAGGATTTGCTAAAGCATAAAATTGCAATATGCATTTCAGAGTTCTAGAATGAAGCAATACACAACATATAGCTAGAGAATGGGAAAATGTATTTCTCTTTTCCCTTACTTAAACCTAAGGATCAGACACTTCATTTTGGGGAACTTAACATTCCCCACTACACTTTAATCAATGAATAGACACAGGGTCTAGTAGGTGAATCGAAATAAGAACCTTCCTTATGACTCAGTCAGAAAGAGCTGTGATAAACTTGTCTAGTGTGGGTCATTTCTTGTAATTTTTACATCCACACACTGTCAGGATAGATTGAGAGCTCTGGTTTAGTCAAGGGAACAAGAAAAAGATAAATGAGAGAACTGTGCAGATGAAATGTAGTGGCACAGAACACAGGCAGAGATGGCATACACACGGAAAGATATATTCAAAGAAACTGCCAGAGTTATGCAGCTAAGCAAGTTCCAATGAATATAAGCAAAATGTTTTACCGTGTGACTTTTATGTCGTCCTTTTTCGATTTATAGTCAAAATAAGCTTACTACTATTCCTAGCCTGCAGGCAAGAGTAAATCAAGCTGTCTTCCAGCTTTAAATCAGCAACTTGCACACCACGGTAGCATTTGCATCTTTTCCACCATTCCAAGTGAAAGCAGTCATTCTGTGCTCTTTTATAATTTCTCATGGAAACCATACCTGGTTAAGCAAGAGCTATTTATAGCTTACATTTGCCCATAAATAATATTTTTAACAGGAAAAAACCCCCACATTTCATGGAATATCATAGACTTTAGATTAGCCAATCAAACATCTATCTAATCTAGTGGTTTTAATGCAAAATAACTCTTCTTCATCAGTAAAAGTGAAAGGAAAAATAGTAACAGCGGACTATATTTATATTCATATATATATGGAATTATATATATATATATAAAAACAGGATAATATATATTTGCACTACATTTGCATATATGTGTAGACACATACACTATTTAGGTATGTTTATACCAAAGACCAGAAAATCGTGACACACTAAAAAATAAATATTGCAATAAATACAGCATGGTTGAAGATAAGAGTATCACCTAGTTTCTATATTGTCTAGTTTAAATATTCTCTTTCTGGGGAAGAAAGCAGTTTCTCTCCATTCTTGCCATATGCAATGTTTAAAAAACATTTTTCTCCAGCTTGTCTCTATGATGGCTTGAAGGGCTGCTGGCTCATTAGTTGCTACAAAAGACACATTATTTTCTGTGAGAATATTAAATACCGAGTCTTAAAATTTCAGCTATTAAATCTGGCAGGAAAAATAGAGCAGAAGGAGCAAATAGGCTTCTGTGCAGAGAATTGTGTCCAAGCAATTACTTTTCTGCACCCAGTTCCATGGTCATAATTGATAGACAGCACACTCTGCCTCTTTCCTACATCCCTATTACAAGGTTTTTCACATTTTTTAAAGCTACCCTAAGAACTGGTATTACTTAATAGTCAGGCTGACTTTCTGATTAATTCTCTTTCAAACCTGGTTGAGAGGTTGAGGTTGTAGAGATATTCGAAAGCTGTCTAAGCACAATCTTGAATAATCCACTCCAGGGGATCCTGCTTGGAGCAGGGAGTTGGACTGCACTGCCTCCAGTGGTCCCTTCCAACCTTATCCATTCTGTGATACTATAAGCTACCTATATGATAAACATTTTCTTGTGATGAAGTTTCATCATTTTCTTACTGTTTTTGGTGCAATTAACATTCACAAAACAGCCATAAAAGAAAAAATAAATGGTGTTGCCAAAGCAAAGTTGGATAAAAAGACAAAAATTTTACCACCTGCTCTACGGTGATTAAGACTTTGTATTATTCTTAGTGGTATATATAAAATCTTCACAGAACATATAAAAACTGTCAGGAAAATTAGGACCAACTGACTTCAAATGGACATCAAACAGATATAAATCTAAATTGGCTCCATAAGGCAGAGGTTCAAATAAATTCTAGTTAGATGCAACATGTGGCTTGTTTTCAAAATGAAAAGAAATATTGCTGCATGCTCCATGTTACAGCCTAACCAGATGGTCACTTGATAGATGCCTTTATTAGAGGAACTACACTGTCCCCTATCATATGATAAAAAGAATATGTATTTCTTTTGGATCCCAATCAATTTTAATTCATTTTTACCAGACAATACATGCTACTAATGATTACTCAATTAACCTCAGAGCTCCACAGTAATCCATGAATCTCTAAGAAACTTAATGACATAAATGCATTCCAAACAAAATAACACAGATCAAACTGCATTAAAATAAAATAAAATTAATAGCAGCAAATTCCCAAAGCTTCATATCTTCCCAGCTTCTTTTAACAATAATTAGCGAAGAAATTGGAAGCACGAAGAGTACAATTTCATGCTGGTGTCTCCCTAGCACAAAAGAATGCAATGTTTTAAAGAACTGTAACTTTTTCCAGTGTATAACGATACACATAATGAAGATTTAAGATGCTTCTACCTATATGTAAACTATGAAACTAAAGGAAGAAAAACCAATTACATTAGCAAAATGGCTGCTGGGAAGATTGACAGTAGGTATAGAACACAACAGACCACAAGATAAAGCAACCTCAGGGGAAAGCTAGAGTGACAGGTATTCAGTGTCAATAACAAATTAGACAAACAGCAGAGATAACTTGAGAGAACTGAAGGCTCTTCACTCAGGGCACATGGTTCTGTGAGCTGGTTGTTGAGATAGAAAGCAGTAACAACAGAAACTTTCTGGTTTTCCATTGCTTAGCAAAACGTGCTAAGGGAGAGAGGGAAAAATCATCAGGTGGCAGTGAACACATCATAAAGAAAATACATTTTAAGTCTATATATGGATGTTTTCCTTCCATTAACATATGGAAACTTCTGAAAAGCTTACCATTCAGGCTTTCATGCACTATACCAGTTCTATGATAAACTTTTAAATTGATTATTGTACTGTGAAACAGTTGCCTAACCAACATTACTTCCCCCATCCTTACTCTTCAAAACTTCCTCTAATGGTAAGAGTCACAAGGCAAAGGATGCTAAAATTCAAATTATCTGTAGAGAATTTCACACTAGAGCAGCAAGTGTAAAGCAGCCAAAGGTATGGCCAACACATTTACCAACTGGAGTACAAAACATGTTCTTGTCTGTAATTCCTGTGTTATGTGAGGCAGTATAAAATTTACATGTCCGTCTTAACGGCACGATTCAAATCAATATAGCCTAAACCAGTAAAAATCAGCCATGAAAAATCCTGTTTGAGTGTTTTAAAGTAATTTACTGGGCATGATATAAAGGGTTTATTTCCATGTAGAATGCAGTTGAGACAACTTGAAAGCAAGTGAGAACAGACACAGTCACAGGAAGTTAAAAAAGTATTCCAAGGAGCTCAACTCAGGTGAGAGGATTGAGGAAGCCAAGAAATTTGCTTGTGGCATTCAGGACTTAGAGGAAAGCTCTATGGACTTGAAAGGAGGGCTGTGGTTTATTCATTATACGTGCAAGGGACTACAGATTCTGTTGGGACTAGAATATGTTTCATAAGAAAGACATCACACATTACAATGTTCTTATGTCGCAAGGAGTTTTCACAATGACATTCTTCAGAGCAATATTGTCTAGAGATTTAGGAAAATTAAATAGTACACAGAAAATTACTTACCTTTTGAAGCCTTCCAGACAGAGCAGACACCTCTGCAATTTCTTCCTTCTGTTTCAGCAATTATCAGATATCCAACTCCTTTGGAAAAAAAAAGTATTCTTTTAAAAACCTAAATATCTAGTAATAAACTTATAAGTCTTTTCAGGCTTTAAAAGAAGTTTCTGAGTTACAGAGCAGCATTCAATAAAAATAAGTATATCTTCCCATATTTGCGAACATTGGTAAAATTCTGTATTTAAGCTCCTCCAGTATTACTGCAGGAATTGTATCTAGAGCTCAAAAAAAGCTATTAAATATTCACATTTTCTTCAGTTCTGGCAATCAATCTCCAGTTATCTGTTGGCTGTCCCATGCTATGTGACTGATCTGTACCATCCATAATGAGAAAGAATTGTACAACCAGTGCTGGACAGATTACCCATCTCCTGTTCTAGGAGGGGTGCAGCTGGTCCTTCCCACTCTCCTTCCTCAATACTTTCCATTAAAGGACTGTAGCAGTGAAGTAGGAATATCATGGAATGACAGAATCCTTTGGGTTGGAAGGGACTTTAAAGCTCATCTCATTCCACCCCCCCTGCCATGGGCAGGGAACCTTCCACTATCCCATCTTGCTCAGAGCCCCATCCAGACTGGCCTTAAACATTTCCAAGGATGGAGCATGCACAGCTTCTCTGGACAATCTGTCCAAATGTCTCACAGCCCAGTAAATATCCGTCTCTAAGCAGCTTTTAAACGTTCCAGACTGGCACTATCTTACTGGGACACAGAGTGGCAGATTCAGGGCTCAGAAAATATCTCTGTTTTTCTGCAGTACTTCATGAATTTTCTAATTTGCTAGCAATCATGAAGACAAAGGATATTTTTAAAGTGTCACTTGACTATAGGAAATCACAGCAACAGCTGTGAGAAGGGATAAGTGGATGGAATTCAAGAGGACTTTTTTTTCCTTATTTTCTATATACTTAGCTCCTACCTACTACTCCACAGTGCTTGCATTTGAAGACTGCTTGTTAAAGAAGATGAACCTTTTTTAAAACCATACAGTTTTACCTTTTTACAGCAGAACAACCTACAGGTTTTGTGCTAACACATTTAAATTCTAATCTTTAAAATTTTAGGTTAAAAGTAATAAAACCAGTTCTTACTCCACCCATATGCAAAGCTATGAGACTCAGCATGTCTCTCATTCTACTTCAAAGATTATTTTGAAGTTGTCACCATGGAAAATTATCACTCTATTCTTTAACCTTATGCCATACAAATACACATTTGAGACTAACTTTGAATTTCACACTAACTTGATTAAAACCTTATTTCAGGATCAGAATCTCAGCCATGAGTATCCATACTACACCTGTTGAGCAAGTGAGAAAGGGAGTCTATCCCATAATTCAATTCCCTCCAGAGTAGACAGCCAAACACATAAAGGTACTTTCATAATTAGAAAAAATCCCTGAAGCCTGCTCTAAATTACAGTAGGAAGGCAGACAAGCTGCTGTATGAGGTAAAGCTTGCCTCTTACATGCTTTATCCGATTCTGCAGTGTTACACAGACAGACAAAGGTGTTAAACTGGACACAGAAGATCTGGCCACTCACACCAAGCTGTGCTCCAGCTCTGCAATAGCCATGCATTTGGGACAGCAAGCAATACCCTAAACCTTCAACCTTGGGTTGCAGCTAGAAAGTATTTCACTGAAATTATGCTGCACAGCACACCCAATGCAGTCCTTTTGCATCACTTATATCAGGTAGAGAGATCAATTGGAGAAAACTTTTCTCTAAAGTCCTTAAGCTGAGCACCAACTCCACTGGGACATATCTGCACTGCTGAGGTGAAACCCTACTGCCTGTTGTAGCCCCCCAGAGCCTGGCTCATCAAAGCAAAAAAGCTGCCTTTTTGTAGGGCATGAATTAAACAGAGCAGCTCACCCACGTTACCAAATGCGAGCAGAAAGGATTAATTTAGTCAGTGTTGAAAGCACTTACTGAAAACTATCATTTTTAGTCAGGTTATCCTACTGTATTATTTCCCAGTGTTGTCTTAAAATGTTTGACACAGCAGTTCCTTGCATGACCCAAAGGAATGTAATGAGATCTGACTTCACTGAAAATAGAAGGCAAAAGTCCTTGTTCTTCTGTGAGATTCCCTAAAGAGAAAAGTGAAGAAATTTTCTCTGTACATTATTTGTTAATCTGCAGGGCACCACAGCTCAAAATTGACACTTTCCAATAAGATGCAGATAAGCTGTTTGCTTGCAGTTCAACAATGGGATGAAAATGTGGCACAACTGGGTGGTATAATCATAAAATTATCAATGCAGCAACTTTCCAGAACTCCGTGGTTTTTGAAACTCACAGGGAGATTAAAAAAACAAAGATTGTGGGGGTAGGGAATTAATTTTTAGTAGGAGCTGTTGCTGTCATTTGAATACTATTACTGGTAATGGGAGTTGGATCTGTGCAGGTATATTCACAGCTGCAACACATGCAGGCTTAAACATGTCAAGGGAAAAAAAATAAAGAATCTTAGAATTCTAGTATGACAGCATTCCTTGTGAACTGCTGGTACACACAGGTGGAAGTGGTCCTGCTAAAACACTGTCACCAATTCAGAGGGGGGCAGGGAAGGGTTTGAATAAGTGGGTAACAAGGAGAGAAAGCCAACCCCGGGGAACAATAGTGCCATTTTGAATGGACCTGAAAGTTTAGAGTCAGTTAAAAAAATTCTAGGCTGAGACAATCTGACATTAAATACTCCTTTATCAGCTTGACTATGAACAAAATGAATTTTGAAAATAACAAAACTATGTTTTTAAAAATTTTTACCAAATTTTGTTTAATCTGCCTCTCTCAGCACATCTTTTGGCTCTAGGTCTCCTACTTACATAAGCTGAGGGACCCAGATTTTGCTTGTCTGTCCACAAATGCGAAATAAAGTTTTCTTGTGGGTCTTCATAACTCTTGGTAGTTTCAGCTCAAGGTAAGCTTTGACTTCGGCGACTCCATCTCTGTACACTCAGGGAATGTGACCAAGCTCTTCCAAGAAGCCTGTTACTGCTTTCTCCTCCTGTGCCCTTCTTGTCTATGTTTGAGCTGACTCAGGAATGCCCTGTTTGTTCATCAACCTCCTGCACATTGCAATGGATCATTCTTGCCCTCCAAGGAAACTGTCCTTGATTAGCCAGCTCTCCTGGACCCCCTCAAGTCCTGCAGTCCTGCTCACACTGAGACACTGCTAAGATCCCCAAATAAGACTAAAATTTTCCCTCCTGAAAGCCAGCTTTATAATTCAGCCGTGTGTCTTGCACTGCCATTGCCTGACTAACATCCTGTCACAGATCAGTTTCTTGAAAGTGCATTTGTACTAAAGAGACCTGGCTAATGTGAGCTGTTAGATTAGAGAGAAAAAGAAATATGGAAGAAAAAACTATTTCTTTTTCATTTGCTTTTTCCACTCTAAGAATCTCAGACATAATTCAATCTAAATGTGTGATATGTGGCTTTTACATGTCTCATATTTCTTCCCAGTACTACAAAACCTTGCAAAGCAATATAAAAGGCTTAGGAAAAAAATGTCTTCAAAATCAATTCAAGTCCTGGACGCTACAGAAGAGTTAAATTTTCCCAATAAGTCCATTAAAAAGAGGTGTCTGTCAGTGAGCAAACAGTAATTCTGCTTTGTACTACTAACGAGATTCCTTGTTGAAGATCAGGTTTCTTACGGAAGTTGCTGGCTTTTGTTTAATATCTTAATGTGTGGGTTTAATAATATCAGGGCTTGATATTATAACTATCACACAAATAAGGAAAACTTCTCAATTACTAGTGCAGGTGAGAAAAAGGAAATTTTTGAATAGATATAATTATCTATAGCTAAAAATAGTGTGATGTTCACTTCAGAGTAGCAGTGACTCTAGTTTTAAGATAAGACTCCATAAAATATGCATTGACATGTGCAGGGAAAGGAGATCAGAGTGCATTACAAATGCCACCCAAGAGGAACTAGATCTTAAAATTTGATTTCTAAGTTAAAAAAAAAAAAAACAGTCATCCTGAGATTAGAGAAGGCTACGAGGCAAAAAAATCTTATTATACAGTTACTGAGAAATAGGAGGGTGGTTGTAATTAAACCGCTCATTGACGCTAATTTTTTTTCTACATATAGAAACATATGATGTTTGTCTACTTCATGTGTCACTAAAAAGACCCCAGGTCTAAACATATGAAAACATAGTATTTATTTCTCTTAGTTCTTTCAAGGAAAGATTAGGATTAAGGTTAGATGTCATTGTGATTTACTCATTTATTGATAAAACCCCAAATCTTTCAAATTCAAAACTGTTAAATTGATCTAGAAGTGAAAAATCTAAACTCACAATAGTAGAAAAAAGAGTCATAAGGTAAAACAGGAGGCCTGCAGGGCTCAGAGTCAGAGCAGCATACTGGGTCACAGCTGGTTACTTTGCTTTTTGAAACAGAACAAGAGGCACTGCTGCTCCTGTCCCCTCAGAGCTGTGCAGCCCATGCCTGACTCAAGAGCTGCTCCTCCCTGTGTTTGGAATCAAGGCACTGGAGGCTGATACTCCCCCATCATCTCTGGGACCCCATAGGACCTACCCAGATAGCCAGATTTTGAATTTAGGAGAAGTCTAATGGCATAAATATTAACAACAGAGAGAGGACATCTTTAAATGAGAAAGTGCACATGCACAGTGAAAGAAAATTGAATAAGAACTTTGTGGAGAGAGACAGGGGAAGGTTGGTCCCATTTTAACACTATAGAGGTTCAGATTTTGTGCTAAAATACAAGTCAGGAATAAACAGCTTACACCACTTCCTGAATAGGATTCTACAAAGCACACATGGAATTTTTTTCTGATATACCTAAACTGCTGATTGCCACATTGTGGTCCAGAAAATGCTGGTGATTCCTGAGGCTGTGGTAAGAGGCTTTGCAACTGACCTTTGCAATAGATTTCTTATTGCTCAAATGTGATTCATTCTGAGAAGTTGGTAAATATTGTCCCTGGTGTGAAGTGGTTACACACAGATGGAGTAAGAGATTAACTGTAGCAGTGCCAATTTAAACCTGGCTGTTAGAAAAATGCAAGTGCTTAGTATTGAAATAAATAAGTAGCTTTTTTACTCCCTCTCTTTAAAGGGCATTAAGCATTTTCAGCGTCAAAATTTCCAGACTTCAACAAAGAAATATTCCCCCCCATTCAGCCACTAAATTTCATTAATGTTACTTCAGAATGCTTGTTTTAGATAAAGCTTATCAACCACATCTTAAGTAATTATTCCAAGTATATTTTAGTGCACATGCAACCCTAAGAGGTAAATATAGAAGATTAATACTTGTGGGAGCAATCTTTTTTCTATTAAAAAACCCTAACCCAATAGTGTTTTTAATTGAAAGCATCCCAACATTGATTTGCTTAAGGAGTTGTGAGAATGTCACAGGCTTCCCCATTCAAAGAAGCTCTCCTGTACATGAATGAAACTGTTGGGATCAGGGAGCATTTTTACTGACCTTAGAGAAAAATCAAGTTATATTAGAAATAGAGTCCCTAGGATACCAAAACAGCAAAAGAGGGATTTTACACTTACTGACAGCACATTCAGATGATGGAGAGAAAGCTAGAAACGTCAATGGATCATAAAAGTTAATCATAGCATAAGCTATTGGGCCCTGAATTTTTTCTGTTTGCAGTAGTGTGTGCTGGTAAAGAAATGCTTTGAAAAGTCCTGGGATATTTTCCTTCTCATATCTGTGCTTGCACAATAAGTCTTCCCATAGTTTTCTTTGAGAACAGTCTTTTAAAACAGTCATCCCAATTCAGCACAGGAAATAAGTAACCTCTTGCAAAGTTAGGCTGACATGAGACTCAGTATATTTAACACTCAAGTGTTTTACAGACTGCTTTCTCATCTTCTGATCTCCAGAAATTTCCTTTTCTCATCCAGTAAGAGACGTGTGACAATATCTAAAAATAAGATACCTTAGACAAGCCTACCTGGGGAACAAAGTAACAGCAACTTCATTATGTTCATTTACTCAGTTCATATTACCACAGTTATAATATTCGCTTATTTTAACCTAACTAATCTAATTGGCTACCAATATTCTCTAATACAAACTAGTTTCTTTAATGATCTGAAGCCTAAATTAGCTTGGCATAAATCAAGAACTAGATGTTTTCCTACTGCACATTACCAAGTCACGCTTTTCCTGATGAGGACCTACTACCAAAGGGAGGATGGATGGAGAAAAATCTTCTACTTCTAGTAAACATGTAATTTTATATTCTTCACAAAAAAATATATTTAAATGAGTCTGTTTCTATTCAGTCTCTTTCAGGCTCCACAAAGGCCATAATCCATCTTGTGGGTGGCAGAGTGAGAAAGAAACATTTATGCTTTCCTGTTGCAATTACTAGCATAAATGTTTAAAAACAGACTTTCCCATTTCATAGCAAACAGCAACTGAATGCTGGAACCAAACAAGTACTGCCGCAGACACCTGGCTGTGATAGACAAGCAGAGGCTTTGTGTGCTACCATTGCAGGTGGAGGTTTAGGTTGGCCCTCATCGCCTGAGGACACACCTCCACTGCTCTTGAGGACTCATCTCTTGCCCCTTTCGCCACAATGCCACCTTGTTCCATTTCTAAACAAACAATCCACCCTTAAAAATAACAACCCTGTGGGGGCTCCAGCTATCAACCAGAAATAAGTTTCATGTTGTTACCTGGACAACAAATCATGTAAGACTCTGCCTTTCTTCCTATACAGACACTTTAGAAATATATAACCTTGAAGCTTTTAATTTCATTTTATCTTAAGAGAAGGAAGGAGGTTTCCTTAGGAGATAAATAAAAGCTGTGTATTACTCAGTGAAACTCTGGGCCACAGGGCCATGTCCATCAGGGCAGGTGTCCCGAGGCTGCCCGGGGCAGGGGGAACTCACCAATGGATGCAGCCCTTGGCGCCCCAGCCTGAGCAGGACATCCCCAGGAGGAGCAGCTCTGGCCAGTACCCATCAGGCACAGCAACAGCTTAGGGCCAAGGCTGCCCACACACGAGGAGCAGGGTGGGAACAAGCAGCACTTGGGAAGAGGAGGAGCCGTCACACCTGAGCTTAACTGGAGCTGCACTCTGGGGCAGCCCCTGGGGGGTCAGGGGGGCCATCAATGCCCTCAGGGCTGAGCCTGCCTGTGGCTGAGAAAGAGTATCAAGGTGTCAGATGAGGGGGTTGCATTTTTTCTGCTGCTGAATATCAGTAAACTTATAAAATCCTATTTGGAAATAAAATGAAGGAAATAATTAGTCCACGATGGAAGAACCACTGAATGACAGTTATCTCATCTCCATCAAGAGAGATGAAACTTGTTAATTTGTCTTATTTTAATCAGGATCAAGTATATCTGATAAACTGTTTCAAATCATTTCTACTCAGGGGGTTGATGACAGTCTCCAAGATACATCTGTTCTGCAGTTCATTAGTAAGCTTTCAAAGAAAATTAAAATAAATCGTCCTTCATTTTCTTAAAAGAATGAGTTCCTCTATTAAGATAGAGAGAGATAAAAATATAGATATATGCAAAACTGACCCTATCATTTCTTTGTTTGACCCTCAGTTTGTCCAAGGGTAATATTCTCCATGGATAATCACCCTGCAAAGAGCAGATTATGCCTGACCCTGTCCATGTGTTAAGATACAGTATGTAAAATAAAATATATATAAACAGCGTTAGAAATATCTTCATGATACCAAAATATAAAATTCCAGATCCTTTCCAGACTATGCAGATATAGATCTTGCAACTTCCTGTGGACCAGCCTGAGCAGCCTGATAGACATAACCTTCTGCCTTTATTGAAATATCTTTTCTTTCTTATTACCACTTCCATTGATCTTAATTCTTTCTGTCTGTTCTGAAGTCTCAGCTTCACTTGACTAAATTCACAATCATTTTCTCTTACCCTTTTGTCACTTCTCCTATTTTCTGGTATAAATCAACATATGCCTAATTTCAATGCATGAAGATTTCTGCACATTTCCTCAGAGTCCTGGCTTCTGAAACAGAGGCTGAAATGAGAGGCAGGAGAGTTTGTGCCTGAGCTGCTGTTTGTGAAGGGCTGAGAAGGGCTGCTCTTATAACTCACATGGAATTAAGGAAATAAACCATGGAATATTTCCTGCAAAAGATTTTCTTGTGTTTAATACATTTATGGACAGGATTAGAACCCAGAAGACCTGGTCTTTCTTGGGTTATGAGGCTACCTGTCTCAAAATAGGATTTCTTCTAGTACTGCCTCCAATCTCTCATTTTTCTGACACCACATTTTTTGCTCCGAATTTACAAAAGTGATTACTATGTGATGGATGCCAGAGCAGTTCTAAAATAAAGAAAGGGGTTTTTGAAATTACTTCAGGATGTAAATTGACTGATAAATTACCTCAGAGAAATAAGAAGCTTCTGCTAAAAGCAAAGAGTTGGATCCCAGAAAGTGACTCAATTTCCCTGTGCATTTAGGGGTTTTCCTGGGCCTTTTAAAATAGTCTTTCTGTCACTGTCCCTATTACGGAATTACTTCTTTTCTGCTGTCTTTAGTTGCTTTTTAGTTTTCTTTTTATTAGGTAAGCTCTTCAAGGCAAGGACGGTTCATGCAATGTCTAGTACAAAAGGCTGCTGATTTCACTCCTGGTTTCTGAGGTATTCATAATACAAATAAGGATGCTAATCATATTGGGTGAGTCTCTGGAAATGGGGAATTTTAGAAGTCTGTTATAAATCAAATGAGGGGAGAAACTCCCAGCCTTATAAATATGTTCATCTTAAATAAAAAGATATTCACTTTTATTCCTTTTTAGGTGCCCCCTTTAGTTGGTCCTGACCAGTAAATAAATGGATCTCTTTTAAAGGAAGTCTTTGCATCACCCAATTTTTTGTAAATCTCTTTTGCCTTCTTTTTTCCTTTTCCTTAAAATGTTAGAAATACTTCCTTTCCATTTTGCTCTCCCCCTGCTTTAGACATTGAGACCGTTATATCACAATCATAGATAAATTAGAATGACTGGTGTGAGGTTATAGATATACACAAGAACAAAAGGACTGATGACTGAAAAGAGAACCGTTTTAAATTATTCAGAGAGATTCTTTTTCTTTCCTTGGAGTTTTGAGAGCAATTGAAAAAAGCGATGAATGAATATGAACACTGCATGAGCAATCTGACACTGAGACTCAGCACTAGTGCCATGTCTGTTTCCCTCTTTTGATCACTCAGTTCAAAACTTGTTCAGTTCTTTTAAAATAGTTTACCTCTTTCTGTTTAAGTGCAGCACTTAAAGATTGTCCTTTAATTTCTCTTCAGAAGTTCTTGCAGCTGTACTTTGGAGTACATATGCGGTACATACCCATGAGAATCCATTTTTTCAAAACTTCTTTTTAACCTTGATAGTATCATAAAGGAGAATCTACGATCTTCAAAGTGCTGAAAAACCTAGAAGTAAACCCAGAGGTTTTCAGTTCCTCCCTTCTACCTCTTGAATTAAAGACAGAGAAGCTATTTTTTCCTTAGATGTACTATCAAAGCAATACAGCAATCAAAAAGATACCAAAAACAAGTTAATAATGCCCTTAAAGATGTCATGTCAGCCAGAATCCTTGATATTTTGAACAAGCCAAAAAAGTTTATGCATAAAGATGTGTGGAGTGAGTGCATATGTGCTTACTCATGTACAGTTAGATCATACATTATGTAAATCAGCTAATTTGTGTAAGCAGCACAGCTAATGATCTCTAATTCTTGCTATGTGCTCACTTACACAAGAATGCTGTGCTTATTCCTCCTCCTTTTTTTTGTTGGAGGCAGAAAAACAACATCACCATATTTTTTCCCATAAATTGTGGGACCTGCACAACTGGAAAATGACTTTTTTGTACCTGACTGGAACTGCGCACAGCCCATGGATAGCAAGAACAACACGTGAAGCTGGCAGAAATGAGCAAATTAGAAAAAAAATGCACTTGAGAAGATATTTTGCAGAGGTTAAATCTTGCTGAGGCACTTATTTCTCCCTGGTTTTGTGAATCAGCTGCTCATAAGTTGTTCTAAATTATTTCAAACAGAATGGCAGAAAGACACCTGTTTAAAAAAAGCAGGATTATAAAATATCGTTCCTGCCAGCCATACAGAAGTGCCATTTTCTACATTACCAAAAAACCCCAAAAAACTGTTACAAGGAGGTTACAGAGCAAGTAGAGGGCAAACGAAAAATGAAGGAGAAAACGGTTATATATATGACTGTGTATAACTGAACATATGTAACAAAAAAAAAATGAAAGCAATAAAATCTACTTACTTTTACGGATGTTGCCAAGGTCACACAGGCTTAGAGAAGATGGCTTGATTTATATTCCAGATGTTTCTCCTTGGAGGCTGAAGGTTTCAACTCTATTCCCAACATTGCTACAGCTCAATAATGGGGGACAGCAGGGAAGTTTTCTATGTCTTTCCACGATTTTTATAGTATTGAGAGCTGAAAGGGTTCCATTTTCTTTTTAAATCAGCACACACATTGATAAAGAATATGATGAAATTGCTTTGACTATCCAATTGTTTAACAAGTTTAATTAATTTGGTGAAATTGTTTCCTTTTTTTTTTCAGAGTGTTCTATTGATACTGTTGGTTTTGACTTTCCCTTTATGCTCTTTAATTGGTTGACATGAAAGTTTGTAAGTCAGACAGCTCCTAATATCAATTTTCTACCTAGTTTGCACAAACAGATTTATCCACTTAAGTTGCAAATAGGTGCAAAGTCAGTCCTTCAGTGATCCTTGAGATTCCTCCAGAGTTATACATTGATCTGCATTCCTCAGCTCCTTAAGAATTTTGAACTCTTCTCTGTTTCTACTCTGCCTTGCAGTTTCCTCTCTCCTGTAACTGTAATTGTGCTGTGAAGCAGAGCAGTGTAGTGACCCTAGCCTAGGAAAATTTCTGTCAGCACTGGAGAGTGGGTTAGAATCCCCAGGGGAACTTCCCTCCATTGCCAGTGTGCACGTCTAAAGTTTACGAGATGAGAGCATAATGCAAAGGATATCATGTGTGTATAATAGACAGCCTTAGGACTGCATGTTAGAAAGGATATTCTATGGAGAGGAACAGTGGCCATAAATAAATTTTTGGCCTCTGTCTTTTCCTTGTCATACAAGAACCATACAGTTGTCCGGTTTTCCCATTATCAGTTCCCGGTAGTCATCACTAACAGGAACCTTCTATTCATCTTATTTAGTGTGACTTTGGATCCAGTGCTCAATGGAAACAAAGAAAAGAATTATCTATACTTCCATGGGTTTGGCTAAGACCCTCTCAGCTGGAAAATAAGATATATCTAATAACATAGGAAGTACCAGAAGCTTATCCTACAGCCATACTCTGCCTGTATTTGTGGAACTGGTTTCTTTTGGGCTGTGGTTTAACTCTGGTGCTAATATTCTGTTCCTTCTGGCAAAAAAATGAAAACCAAATCCCACTAGTATGAATGAATGAAAACACTACTGGCTAAAATAACTATTGTTTTATAGAATTTCTCGTTGATAAATCAGTGTAATTACCTGTATTTTCCAGGGCAAAAAGAAAGACAAAGTGAAGAGATGTGATTTGTCCAAAAGGCTGACAGCAAAGATAAAGAATTCCAGAGTCTAAATCCAGGGCTTGATGGATTGATTCCACAGTTGAGGATAATCTGTCAATCACGTGAGATAGTGTTCTATGTTTTACATGCTGTGTTTTTTAGCATCAATTTCATTCATGTTTATGCAGTGACCTATACACTATTGCAGTATAAATAATCAGAGTGACTCGTGACTTTTTCCTTGGTGCAAGTTCTCCTGAAAAATTCTGCCAGAAGATTGATTTTCCACAAAGAATATCAAATACTACCTCATGAGGAAGCTGTGAAGACAAAGCTACTCTGGAGCCCAGGCTGGGAGTATTCAGTCCCAAACTGGCAGAGTACAAATGTTTCTATTCACACCTTTTTCCTCTTGCTGTATTGGATTGTTTTTACTTCCCAATGTATACTTCTGATCAGTAAAGGAGTTAAAAAGGGATAGCTGCTCATTTTCCTCCTACATATAGGATACACACATATGTTTCCCTGGGCACATCACTGACAGCTAATGTCTAACTCAGGAGTTTGGATAGGCCATATGTACATAGAAACATCCCATGGTGTACATTTCTCAAGATATAAAATATAATTAAAACAGGGACTGTCCACACAACTATGTGATCATAAAGCGATTGAGTAATGAAGTTTGCTCAACCCAGCAGCCAGGGATTCCCACCACTGTCAGCCACTTCACAAAAATGATTTGTCTGTTTCACAGAGCATGATTTCAGTTCCGTGGATATCTAAGTGTGATGACTCCAGTTTCTGTGCTTTCAGCGATTTGCTTTATTTTAGGCATTGCATTATTCTTTTCTATTTAATGTTTACTTTTAGTATATATTGTTATCCTTTTTGCAACGACTCAAAATCATGCTTGATTTACCTTTCTCCTGGCTTCTTAAATGATTGCCTGGTGCATCCATATCAGGTTGAGCGCACTGAGAAGGTCAAAGCAATGACAGCCTTCAGGGCTGTGTCAGTGAATGCTAAATTGGCTGCTCAGCTCAGCACTACCACAGGCTCATCCACAAAATACAGCCAGACCACGATGGAAGCAGTGCTTGAATAAGCTTCAAACCTTCTTTTCATAACTCCAAGCTTTTCAAATTTTATAGTTAAGGCATGATTTTCTCAGCAGTAAGCATCCTCTCCTTGCCTTGCCTTTCAGAGAATATTGGGTTTGTACCCGACTGGAGATTCGAGAATACAAATTGCCATTTGAGAATACAGCTCCTGTAATTCCTGCTTCTCCCTCCACAGCAAGAAAGGCCTGTTACTGCAGACATGACAGTCAGCAGCAAAGCTGGAGAAGGACAATGTTCCTAGGGTAAGGGAAAGGAATTTATGGCAACCAGGCTCCAAAACAGATTCATTGTTTTAGTGGTACCCTGGCAGCAGCAGTTACAGACCTATAAGAGTCCCTGACAGCACATAAGAGAATCCTTAGAATTGTTTTCACTCGAGCTTAGGCTGTTGAAACAAAGTCTGCAGGTATTGTGAAGGGATGTCATTCCTTTTGATACTTTTGTTTCCTTTGTTATAAAAACAAGGAACGCACTGCTTGTTCTCTAGCTGTGTTCATGACATAAAATTAACCATTCCATTAAAAACTTTTTACTTTCCTGTGTTGGAAGTGCCCAAAAGAGGCCTGTTATAGCAGCACAGATAAATTACTTTCACAGGACCTTTATGTCATTTAGGTTTGTTATTACACTCTGTTAACTGTAGTCTGTTGGAAATGAATACATGTGAGATGACACATGTACTGCATATCTCTGGTTTCTATCACTTCCATCCACTTTGGGCCACCTTCTAGCACTTTATTTGCATTGAGCAGTACCTCACCTCACTCAGGTGAGGAAGATACTGCCCAGTTTGGGTGTACGTTTCAGAATCTGGCTGTTTATAAACAATGTTTTCCTTCAGCCATGAGTACCACAAAAGTAACCGGACACTGACAACTGAGATGAGCACTTATCATCTAATGCATAATTACCAGCTTCAAAAATGTTGTCATGCAACTTTCATTCTACAGTGCAGCAGAGAAACCTTATTAGCTTCAGCTGCTGCTCCTGATGACAGTGACCTGTGGCTAACAGAATTGCACAGGTGTCACTATAGACATCATATGTACTAAGTGAAATTGTGCAAGTGTAGCTGAGACCATAATTTAGCCCACAGAATACTTGTTTGGGGTGAGCTGCATGTGATGGAAAGAACCCAGTATGACTGAAAGAATCTAAGCTGAGTTTGAAGTCCTGATATTTGGGGGAAAAAAACAATTTTCAGGAGAATTTGACAACATAAGGCGTGGAAATTCATGAGATTCAGTGATCCACATCTTTCTGTGTCAATATGTCATGCCCTTCTGCGCCTCTTTTCATGGTTGAATTGTTTTTCAAACAACTGAAAAGGAGATTTGAAATGTCAAACATGAAAATTCCACTGAAACTATAAAAACATTCCTTAAATTAGGAACCAATCAACAATTTTCTTAATCTGTTCATATTTCGAACACAGTGCTACTTCCATAATGGCATATTATCAATTTTCACCATGTTTTTGGATACTTGTTGAAATCTATTTCTCCTTGAACATATATTTACTAAGATACAAGCATATATTCAACTTCACTTTTAAAGAACTTCTTGTTCTGGTCACTACTTCAGGTTCTGTTCTACCACCAGCTAATATCCTGAATTACAACATCATTATAGGTTGTTATAGTTATTCTATCACTTATGAAGATTACAATGGTTGGTAAAAGCATTCCGTTTTTAAGTGTGAAACATATCAGTGTAAGAATATAAAGGATTTACTTTAATTCCATTAAAAGAACCAAAAGGTTGAGGTTTGTTCTTTTATATCACTGCTATGAAATCATGTTAGTATTTAATGCTGAAGAAAACTGACATAGGACAAGGTCAGCTCCTAAGCCTCAAAAACTAGGAAAATCTAGAAGGAACAAATCACATCAATCTTCTCTCACTGATACTGCTTTTAACAAACTGCAGCTCTCCTTTCATTTCCAGTTCCATTAGGTAGCCGAGAGCTGTAAATATGCAAACCTGAGAGAACCTGAACTGCAAACCCAAACCTCCATGGTTTCCTCAGGCACAGAACCATTGACTGGATCCAGAGAGCAGCACAAACAGAGGCCACACATCTCTTCCATGCCACGGGTCATCCTGCTGGAATGCTGGGGTGATGCTGGTAGGCCTCCTTCCCTCTACCTCAACGTTTAACTGTTGGCTCTGCACTGCAACACAATGGTCATCAAACTAAAAGTCCTTTATGGGCTATTTTCCTTTGCGGATAATAATAGGACCCACTGTATAATTGATATGACAGGAAATAGCACACATGTGACATATGAAAGAAAGTCCCAGAAATTTTCTTTTGAAAGGAATAGGACAACCCCTCCTCCCTCACAAACTAATAAAACAGTCATCAAAATAAGTGGGATTTTAAGCTCTTCATCTCTCTGTATGAATTAATTTGCACTAAATCTCATTAATATTTCACTTAGTATTCAAAATTGTAATTTTTGGTTGGGGAGAGGGCTGTCACTTCAATTAAAATTTTTTTCAAAATGAAGGTTCAAAGCTGCTGCATACACTGAACACTTTAATGCAGCCACTGCACTGTAGCAAGTTGAAAGGAAATCTCATTAGGAGAGGATTCCAGGACAAAAAAAGCGCCATCACTGTTAGTGATAATTAACAGCTTTTTCTGCTGTTTCAAATGAAGTTCCAAAAACTGAATGAGTAGACGGATTAATTCACGCCAAATGTATTCCCTCAGGTCAAGGGTGAGGCACATTGCAAGGATGATGTTACTCCATGTTCTGATCCAGCAGCTAAAAAACCTGCCAATTTCTTAATCCAGCAAGAGTCAAAAATTAAGGTATGTAATAACAATATCACAAAACAAAAGAAATGTAATTTCTGTCAGAAGTTATGGAGTTATTTCTTTCAAAATTAACTGAACAATAATTCAAATGTGTGCAAAGCTAGCAGTACTTTGAAAACAGTCCGTGTGATATCCTAGGGCATTAATCCATTTTAACCATACTACTAACAATTACCATGGCAGGTACATAGGCAGAACCTACATCTTGTAGTCATGAAACAACCAAAAAACTATTTCTGAATGCTGTATTCAGAAGACACAAGGAATGAAGGAACCAGTGAGTCAGTACAAAAGAAAATCTCATATGAGTTAGAAAAAAAAATTAGTACGATTTCTGCAGCAGGCTATAACTTTAAAACATCATCGACTCTTCCTGTGATTCAATTTTGCTGGAGTTATAGAAAGGCATAGACAAGTAATCAAATTCACAGCATCTACAAAACCACCCACAAAAATCAGAAAGTACCGAATCCCTTCTACCTATAAGGATGTGTAATCACCTGTACCCTGACAGTACCTTGTTTCGGTTTGGACAGGTGTTTGCTAAGAAAGGCAGGAGCCTCCCTTGGAATGAGAAATGTAAACTTTTTTCCCTCTGAATTATTATAATTTTGAAATTAAGGGGGCTCTCAGGCAGAGATATGAGAATAGGAATAGCAGTTTTTTACTAGTATATCTAATGAGGCAAAAACAATAACAATTTTGGTATTAACACTAAAACTAAGCCACAAAAAAAACTAGTAAGAGGCCGTCGGCGACAAGCTGGGACGGCAGAGACAGGCAGAAGTCCTGAGATGGTGGAGGAGATGTATCACGGTCTGGAGCCGCAGTGGGAAAATCCCCGGGAGGTCTCGGCAGGCAGGAGGTGCGGGGCTACAGAGCAGCGAAGGCTGGGAGCAGCCCCGAAAGCAGCCGCGGGGCCGGGCTCCCAGGGAGGCAGGCAGAGGAGGGAGTCGGGGCACCCAGGCAGATGGTAAGAAAGTCCTTCTCTTAGTGAGGTGGGTGTGAATAAGGTCTCAGTCTGAAGGGCTGCTCTTACGAGCAGGGGCTCACCCGCGGCAAAAGAAGCAGGACCAGGCTGGTCCTCGACGACAGCTGAAAAACTCCTCTCTAGACCGCCTCGGCCGCCTCCTTCCTCTGCTCCAGTCGAGCGAGAGCGTGAGAGCATGTCCGAGCCCCCGGCGAGAGAGTTGTCGTCGTCCGTCCCCGTCCCCCCCGCCTGGGCACTCCCAGGTAACGAGAGAGAGGCCACCGGCCTTCTCCGCTGAGCTGATAACCCCCTTTGTCTGTGAAGTATCCAGCCATGATGGGCCATCAGCCACACCTATGAGGAAAATTCTTCAAGGAAGAGAAAAAAACCTAACAAAACAAAAGAAGAACCCAAACCCCTACATACCTTAAGAGTTTATTCACCACATCTGTTGACACCAAGTTATGTTTTCTTTAGCCATGCATGAGAAAGCTTAAAATAATCCACGGGTCCTGATTTCAAAATAATACACTAACAGAATCTCAGAAGTTAGGATCTCCCTAGACTCAGCACATTTAAGAAGCACACCCCAGTGCATCCAGATAATCATTCTACACAGGATCTGCAGACTTCCAAGTGAAAAACAGTCCTATTCAACAAGAAGATGCCTGCAGTACTTTGAGAGGTAAAACCAGTGTACCAATGGATCATGGAATTTAATCACGGGTGTTTGTTTAAAGGAAGTTATGTACTTAGTACTCTTGTGGTTCTCGAGTCAAAAAAAAAAAAGAGATGCAGGAAACAGAAAACATTTTAAATTCTAGTTAAATTCCTTTCAATGTCCTTCCTGTGAATACAAGTCCTTTTCAGCTTGATAATAATTTTGCATTTCTTAGGTGGTATTGTTTTTTTCTATCAGGTTATCCAGCTGGAAAGCCCCTGAAGGGAGCTCTTGCCTTAAACCTTCCTAATGGGAAATGAGAAGGTGGAAGCATTTTTTACTGTTGTTGCATTTTGTTGCCAAACCCTTGAAAAGCATCTGTTGCCATATGGGGAAAAAAAAAGAATGCCCATTCAAAACGAGCAGCCCATATTTTACTGAAAATCTTTGCTGGTTGTATCTAAATGCTCCAGTAACTTCTTGGTTATTTTTCATCTGGACAGTAATGCACTCAAGCTGTCAGAGGCCTTTCAAGGGCACCCACTCTACTTTACTGGATCTTTACTGGAACTTATTTAATGTCAATGTTTATTTAAAAGAAAACAAAATCCAGCAATTAGAAGCAAAGAAGTATTCTAAGTTTCACTGAAGTTGATAGAAAACCTTTGACTGGGCTGAAGAAAGCAGAGTGGACAATGAGATCCCCATGGGGGCTGAAGGGTAGAAACATGTTTTGCAGTGAACATTTCTCATTTTTTAAATGCTCTAAGCTATTTTTTAATGGGATTCATCTCTACCAAGTTCTCTAAACTCTGTCTTTGTCATGTGTTTCACAAAATGCAACACATTTGCAGGCAAACGTGGTGCTAAATAATGCATTAATTTAACTATGCAGTTCATTACTGCCTTTTGACTGTCCCAGTAACTGGCACAGCCACGCTCACTCCTGAGTGCTGGAGCAGGAGAAAGGATAGGTGTAAACACTTGAAAGCCTCAAGGCATGAGTTCATTGCTTTTAACAGAGACATAATCAGTGAGGGCAATAGAATGCCAGTTTTGATTAGGATCTTGAAAGTCAAATAAAAGCCTGCTGAGGCAAGCTGGGTATTTCTACCACTCATGCTACAGCACAGCACTTGTGCTTGGTGAGAGGTGAGTATGGAGGATTAGCATAACCTTTGCTTAATGAACAGGGCTATAAACCTTTAGAGACTGGATGGTAAACAAAGCAAAAAGCTGGAAAAGAACAGGAATCACATAACTTATTAAAGCTTGTTTTGTTTAGCTTCAGTTTTTAAATCTGTAAGATCTTTTCCTACCACTGATTTTTGGTATCAATTGTGTATCCCAAAGTAAATTTATCATGGGATCTCATTCAAACTGCTCAGGCTGAACTTGTTTTATTTTTATCTACTGAAAATGTAAAAGCAGAAAACTCGATGCACATTGTCAACATAGGATATGAAAATACCTTAGAAAGTGACACCACTGCTTATGAAATCTGACACAAAATTTTGGTGCTCCAGATAGCTGAAGATCTGGAGAAGCTGATTCTACCTGTGTCATTTGACTCCTTACATTACCTTGATGGGTCTTATGGTCTTTCTAACTACTAAAACTTGAATGACAAAATCAAAGTGATATCTTGCATCTTCTTTGTAAGACTTTGATGCTTCCATGTTTCCTCCTCCTCTGTTGTCACAGGCAGCACAGCACCTGAGCCACTGCACTGGAGCATGTAGCAAACAGAAATCTTTTGTGCTTCCAAGGGAAAATTGGTTTCAAGGGTATTTAATAACAATATCCTCCATGTCTCCATTTTTTTGCAGCCCTCGTTCTTCCTGAGCCAAAGGAGAATTTGTTTGCTGTCTTTCTATTCCACATTTAACCTAGCCACTGATGGTACTCAAGAGGAGTATTTTCTCTTCCCAGAACTGTGCTGTTTGGGCAGAGATGACCAGTATGGCCAAAGTTTTTGCAGAATGTGGTTAGATAATTATCTGGTGGAGAGATTTATATTGCAGTGTTTTCCAGCATAGTAGCAGTTTGTCATTTTCATGACTAACTAAAGAAACACTTTTAAAAGATGCTTCATTTTGACTTAATCATCCCATCTTTCATATATTTAATAAATATACAATGTAACAAGCAGTTCCACAAGCATTGGAACAAATGAAGAAGGATTTTTCAGAGCATAAGACTCACTTTATATTTCATAAGAAGACTGTAACTAAGGAAAGCACTGTGAAGATATCTCTCATTAAGCAATATGGGATCCTAACATGAGAGAAAAATTAACAGATTTTCTGGATGTTATGGAGGGTGGGTTTAATATTGCAGAATCAATAGAGGGAATAAAATTAAAATTTAAAAATAGCAACACATAAATGAAGTTCTATCCAAGATGTGGGCATTCCTCAATTTTTCTTTAATGTGAATTCTGTGGTTCACAACATACAGTGAGTTTTAACTTCATATGTTCCTTTAAAGAGATTGTTTGCCAGGGTATTTCACAAAATTTATGGGAATTTATTATTACTAATCCATTGCAAAATATAGTTTAAAGTCAACAGTAAGTTCAAAATCAGTTTACGGGATGATGATTAACATATTTCCCTAGGAAATCAGGCCAAATTCAAGTGATACTATTAAAATCACCACAGACCAGGTAGTACTTGCAGTAATGTCTCAATAGGACTAATGAGGTCCCGGTGAAATGTCTTCCTTTAAAAAAAAATCCAATATTTATTTTTTAATTTGGTTTCAAATACATTCAGAATTTTAACTGCTATTTGTAATTTACCTTGGAATAAATATTCAAAGTTTTGGGCAAGGACACTATTCAGGTATTTTGGTATTATTTTTGAGGGATCTAGTTACTGAATTTGATCATGCTTTTTGCTTATTCCATCATTTTGTGTCTTAATGGTGTTGAGAATTCACCTCTAAAACAAAAATCTATACATATAAAACAAGCTCCTTTCTGTTCAGCAGCACTCATTATTTACAGAATAATACAAATACATTCATTAAATAGTAAAATAAATAACAAAGATAAGCTTGCTTTTCTAAAGACCTTAGACTAAGTCATAGATAAGTGATCATTGTGTCCAGAAACAGGGAGAAAGCAGAGGACAAGAGAATTATTTATCTACACTTTGGGCAACAACAGACTACACAATTCAAATGCAAGTTTTGTAATTCCTCACCTCCTGCTTTAGCTAATAGACTAGAGAATCATAGGGAAGGAGTCCTGGTCCATAGAGAAATTGTACATTTCCCTCACTGCCTTTCGAATGAATGTTACACTTTTGGATCAGAGCATCCAGGAAAGCATTCATTGCATCGTAAATTAATGTTTTTCAGTCAAATAAAAAAAAAATTTCCACAGAAAAAGCAAACAGGAGGTAGTGTGTATTCCCATAATGGAGCTGCCATTAAGTAATTTTTATGCCCAGAGGATGGTGCACGCCCCTATTAGAGTGATGTTGCTATTCTGTGTCTAGCAATGGATGGATGTCAAGCCAATGCTTCTGAAGAACTGCAAGGACCCTGGACAGGAAAGTTCCTTAGTGACAAAGTCACAGATAAAGTTCAATGCAAGTAAGTGAAGAGGATACAGCCAGGAGAAAAACTATGCCAACATTATTATTGAATTACAGTCTTTCAACTGACAGTCACATAGGAATGAGATTTTCATATTACAACCAATATCTCTGTGAAAACATCACCTCAGCGCTCAGTAAGGGTTAGAAAGCAAACTTAAAGTTAGAAATTATTGAGAAGATAAGAAGACTAGAACAGGCAATGCTATTATGCCACTGCATAAATCACAGCCTGTTTCCTCTCAAAAAGCACACTATGGAGAGGGAAAAGGCACAGGGAAAGACCATAAGGGAAAGGTGTATGAATCAGGGAAAGGTGCATGAATCAGATGCATGGGACTGCTTTTTTAAAAGGAGCAACTGAGCAGATTAGTATTTCTCTGTTTGAAAAAGAGACAATCAAAGGCTGAATAGAGGAAGTCCTGTAATATTATGACTGGAAAGGAGACAATGAATAGACATTAATTGTTTACTGCCGCTTCCAATACAAAGGGGGAAGGAAGAGAGAGGGGAAGAAACCAAATAAATTTGCAGGGCTGGGATCAGATCAAACATCTTTGCACAGTGCAGAATGGTGAGATATCTCTTCATATAACATGTATTTAACCTATGTAGTAGTTAAGCTACAAATTCCTTCCCAAAGAAGTCAGCAGAAGCTAAAATACTACATGGGTTGAAAAGCAATGGACGAAATGACTAAATAAATTTCACAAGTCCCACTAAAAACAAAGACCTCTGCTTCAGTACATATCTAACACACTTTTTTTTAGCTTTGAGAAATCACTCAAAGGTAGAAGAATATTCAGAAGACACACTGCTGTGTGCTTGCTCAGGCCTCTAGTCTACCCTGTGTTCTTGCAGAGGCTGGTCACCACCATCACAAACACAAGGTGTGGACCAGACTGACCTTGCTCTGACTCTATCCTTGTTTCTAGACAGGAACTCTTCCAAAAGCCAGAGACATTACTCAGCCAGGAGCTATCTAGTTCTGTTTTTCTCACACCCCGGATTTCTGACAATTTTCTTAATCTTTTAGAGTAAATTACATGATAGAAAAATGTTCAGTAGAACAGCCTCCTTTACCATTGTTTGTGTATATGTAAGAGAGAGTGGAGGGAAAGAAAGAGAGAGACACAAGCTGCTGGTATTTTCAACAGAATAAAAAGGTCTGTGATCCCTTTACCAGGAAAAACCGCAAGTCAGATCATTAGTGGTAAACTGGAATAGTCCCATTGCAATCAATGGAACTGCACTATTTAGCCTGGTAGAGGATTTAGCCTGAGTTTCCTAGAAATGAATGGCTCTTAGATTTGCAAAAGGGAGTTGCTGACACATAGAGCACTGCAAAATTCTTCATTTTGTTCAGCTGGTTATACATTTCATTGTAAGTCAGGTCTCAGCTCCATCTCCTTTCTCACCCATTAATTCTGCTCTAAACCTGACCTTGTTTGTCCTTTTATTTCTGCGGGTCCATCTATCTTACAATCTCTGCCTCCTTTCTTACTTGGGTCCTGTGTACTGTAAAATACCCACTACATTTTCATGTGCTGCATAGTGTGCCAAATTGCCTCATGAAGGACATGCCATAAAATGCTGTTCTGAAAACAATATCAAATATACTACACAGTTTATATAAAATTAATTTTGTGCTTCAACATGTGAGCATCAATTTTTACAAACAAGATTATTCTAACTAAAATTCCAGCTCAAGTAGAAAAAAGAAACACAAAAAAACCAACAGCAATGACAACAAAAAAGCGATTGTCAGTGTTAGTGCTGTACAGAAGTCCTGGGAATAATCAAGTGAACATTGTGTTAATGGCTTTGCAAACAAGCGGTTCACAGCAGAAGGCACTAAAGCAGTTTTCAGACACTGTGTCAGTTTACAACATAAGCTCTCCTGTATTTCCAATTTTCTTTATGTGTCAGCATGTTTTCTATATCTATTTATCACATTTGGTTTTGAGGGAAGGTGGCAGTTGGAAAGTTGATTTGAAATATTTACTTCACATCTTTCCTAATGTAGTAAATATCACTACAGACAAACAGACTAAGATTTTCCACCTGCTATATGAAGTTCTATAAGGTGAGTAAAGCAAACCAAATTGCTGTCAAATCCACCTTAATGATCCTTGTTCTAATTACACCTTTTATAAGGTATTTAAACTTTAAAAGTTACTTTATATTTGGTATGCAGCTATGCAAAAAATGTTCGAGTAGCGGTCTTAATGGGATTAAATGGGATTAATGGGTCTTAATGGGATTAAAAAATTTAGTTTTAGGTTCATTGGTGTTTCCATCTTCAGTGGATACCATTAGGTTTGGTGGTTCAGAAGCTTTTGAGAAGACGCAGGATTCACTGTTCTAGTAGGCCATGCAACATGGCCAGCACAGGAGTGAGGGAATAGGGTGGGAAAGATGAAAGTGGGAGAGCAAACTGCATGTGTGCACAGCTCCAGAAAATGCAATCCCTGGTGTAAGAGAGCCCTCAAGTCCAGGGGCTGTCGGTTACCAGGACAATGGCATTGCTGTCTTTTCCAAAGCCCTGCACTGCACCGCCACATCAGGCCTTGAAGCCTCCCACCCCCCTTCTTCTGCTGTGAAAATTCAGTTATTCACTCTCTTGTGAATTCATTTTCTACGAAGTGAAACCCTGCAACATGCCCAGCTGTGTCGTACAGGGAAGCACACACACACCCAGGAGGACAGCACCAGTAGTAGTTCAGATAACAGAAATATTGTCCCTGCTTCAGCAGCAAGAAATGCCAGAGCTAATTAACCCTGTTGCTTCTCAGTAGAATAAATGAACCTTTGCAGAGCTCTGGCAGCTTTCCTGCCCCTCATTCTGGGATAGCTGGGGAGTGTAAAGCCTGATCAGCAGATCCTACAGAGACTAGGCCCTGGAACAGATTCATTGTGATTTCAAGTGATATGAGCGAGCTTTTCTGAAACACAAAGATTCATATCTTTAAAATGCAAAACCTGGTATAAAATTACTGAAACAGGCATAGCCTATTATTCGTCTAAGAGCTTACCAACCCATCTAAACACAGTGCTAAATCATCCCATGCTGATTGTAGCCATTGTCAATTCTGGGGGCTAGGTGAAGCATCCTACCTAATCCTTGTTATCTTAGAAGGTCAGGATTTGCTTTCCCATCTATGTTGCTGTTTTTCCCTTTTCTTTTATGTTCTATAACTATGCTTTATAAGCTCCTTTTCATTCAAATACGCACTACAGCACACTGGTTGTAACACGTGCACTGGAGAGCGCATGGTCAGCTGACAATTTGTTAAATTTCCAGGTACCATCCAGGCACTCAATATCCTGGGCAAACTGGCTGTTGTCATTTCTTCCAAAATCTGGTTGCAAAGGGCAATCATTTTCACAGAAATCCAATAATATGGTAGCCATCTGGCACTATTATCCTTTTGGTACTTACTGGAAATACTTCCATTAGCAAAAAAACCCCACTGGTCTGTCAGAGGGAGGTTGTTACGAGGTGGTGAGGAAGAGCAGCAAACCAGTGAAGAAAATCAAGCGGTTCTCACTCAGTAGTGTACCATGTATTTTACCATGTATTACCATGCAAGCTTACCCTTGCATTTCAGAATCATTCTGAAAAATATCAAAGGTGCAAATGTAAATTTAGACTTTTGCTGCAGCCTGCCTTTGTGAGTCTTTGGAAGATCACATTAGTGAACACTTTGTGTGGTTTAGCACATTGCAAAACAATTTCTGCAAATTGCAGCAATTTGGCAGCTGGGCTAACCCCCAGGTAGCTGTGCTAATGACCCCTGGTGTCATACGTGGTGTATACCCTCTGTTATCATTCCCCTTGAAATGAAATAACAGTTTTACAGGAGTTTCTGCAGATTGACAGTCTTTAGCAGTTACTAAATGCAACGGATGCTTGGAACAAGGGATAATGGAATTAAATTTACATCTCAGAAAGAGTTGTATTTTATACACCCTTGATGGTTATATAAACAAAGTTTAACAAAGAATAATAGCAGATTTCAGTTAATTGTAAACACAACCATGTTGTTTCAATAGGATTTTGTTTACTTTTCACTATGTTATCCTGGGTTTATAGAGGAAAAAAAAATATACACTAGTGTAAGGATTTTAGTCATATTTTCCAGGGCTAACCTGGCAGAGATTTGTTTCTGCACCAGGCCTCCTTGACAGAGGAGGAGCTGGAAGGTAGGAAAACCTCCCAAAATCTATCCCACTTGGGCTGGATTGTGAATTCAGCTCAAGACATGTGTTGTGATTTTAGCAAATCCTGTGTGAAGCATCAATTTTATTACAGCATTGAATCATGAGATAAAATGGAATTTAACTTTAATTTTTTTTAATCAACTGATGAAAATATCTGGAGCCAGGTAAATTTTAAAGCCAGTTCTGCCAGCAGTAAGAAGCTTCATACTCATTCAGACAGTGCCCCAGAGATTTGACTCACACCTGTATTGTTTCATGTAAGTTGTCAAGAAGAAAAAGGAAAAAAAATATTATACTTGAGAGTTTAACCCCTGGGTCAGATTATAGGAGAGAAGGAGAAAAAAATCTACTTCAATGGTTTAAACAGTACAATAAATCTGTTCTGACAGATATTTCACAGCCATGTTTTTACTGCCCTCTTTCTGTTTGAGTAGATGGGGAGGAAAGCAATGCTTATTGAAGGTCATTTTGGAACAAATAAGCAATCAAAACAATCAGAAAATTAATGCGATTTTGTTGGAGCAGCTAAGGGCCTATCTGTGTGAGTTTAATAGAATAGGAATAGAATAGGAATGCAGCTCACTATTTGCCTTTAAAACATGGCAGACTACCTACCTACATTTATTAAAAATCAAGACACTAAAATATATATTTTAAATAAATTCTTTCTCTACTAATTAATATGAATATTAATATACTCCTGGAAATACAGCGCCTGGAAACAATTCTATGACACCTTTTCTATGTCGGACAATTACCAACAGAAGTACATTTTAAGATGAAGTAATTCTTATTGAGTAGCATTCATGAACATTTCAACAGAGTGGAAACAACCATGGCATTCAGAGCAGAAGAGACTCTCCTCCTGGAAGTTCTACATCCCATTAAGGAAATATAAACAGGATGTCCCTGTCTCTTGGTGCATATCTGAAGACTATGGAGATGTAAGGATTTACATCAGCTGATGTAAGTCAGCTTGTGATTCCGATACTTAATAGTTTATTGTTATTTTAGGTTTTGCTAGCTCCATAATTTTAGGTGGGGGAAAAACAAACATTGCCACCAAAAAAAGAAATATTAAATCATTACAAGAGAGAGAAAATTTGAAAGTCATGGTGAATTCCTTCTTTTAGTACTTCAGGTAACACTCTGGTCCTACAGTGTTTGTTATAAGGATGGTGGATTAAACAGCCATGAAGAAATGTTCTTTTTAAAAATTACTTGTATTTGTAGATGCAAGAACAAAAGGGAAGAAGACATAAATAATCCCACTGGGCCAAAACAAAGGTTCAATTAACATCAAAAACTATCTTTTTACAGTTACAAGAAAAATGTAACCAAAAGATAAAACAGTGAAAGGATTATATTTGATACATAGGTGCTCTCCAACTTCCAACAAATTTCATCTCAAGGACTTCCTGATTTGAATATTGTAGAAGAGCTGAGCTGTCCAGTTCCTCTACAAACTTTACCAGCTTCCCAATGTATCCATAGAAAGAAGAAAAGATAGTAAATGTTCTAGGACTTCATAGCTAACCAGCCTTAAAGAACAGTACAGATTTAAAAATAAGGCAATCCTAACAGTGCTGCAACACTGACTTTTTCTGCTTTGTAACAGCAGGAAATAAGAAAAACGTATCTAAGATACTGTACATGAAGTGATTTAAAAGTTTTACAAGAGTCCATGAAAATTAGATGTCCAGATCACTCTGGATTTCAGAGAGATTTAGGACACTTACCTGTTTTGAATATCTTAACTGTATTTCTGACACTTGTGATATTTCTTTGGGACAAGAATATACACATCAGACTGCTGATGATTTCCCAGTCATTTTGCTAGTGTAATGGAAGTTTCTGCAGACATGTCAAAAGCTAAGTGCATGTGGAGAAGCAGACAACCTATTTTTCTTAGTAGTGGTCCTTCCTCCTTCAGTTTGGAGCTCATTGGTGGGACAGTGTAGCCAAGTGTCCCCTGCAGTGACCATTTGAGAATTTTTAAGTAAAAATGCAGTTTCTGATGTTACCAAGCCATCACTTATACACAGAATCCAACATTTAGGTTCCCAGGAGATCACAGAATCTAGAGAACAGCACACAAAGCAATACAGTCAGTAGTATCCTCCAAGGTGAGAGACTGTAGACAGCATTGTTCCTAAACTGTGATCACAGAATCCTTTAGGTTGGAGAAATAGAGTTCCAAGGTCTTCAAGTCCAACCATTAACCCAGCCCTGCCAAGTCCTCCACTAAACCATGGTTATATGTCTGTATAATAAGAGCCAGTTTTGTCTCCTAATTAAATATGAACTGATATTACCATTTCTTTTCATCTTAACACTTCTCCTTTAATATTTATATCTCCTCTACAGCCTATCACTTTTGAGTCAGGAAAACTGAAAGAAAGATTTAAGAACAGCAAATTTTGTTGTAATCTGTATTGCTTGTTTGAAGGAGCAAAAATAATTAGTTTATATAGAGTTAGAAAATTGATATCTAAAACTTATTCATCAGACTTGGATAAAGAGAAGACATTAATTCACATTTGAAAAATTCTATATTTTGAATTGTTTTGTCAGTATCACTATGACATGTAGGACACCAATCAGTCATTTAACAACAGAAATAATTCTTGATTTTTCAAAATTGTGTTTTCAAACTCACTGCATATGTTTCCTTAAAGACCCATTAGGAGATTTGTGATGGATACAATTTCATTTTGCAGTACTCCAAAGGCTGAAAATTTGATATAAGGGTTCCTTATGTCATATTTCAAAGAAAGATGGAACACCTCGGGGCTATTCTGGATCAGACTGCAGTTTATTGTATAATTGTAGCTTGTCAACTTTTTGTCATCATATTCAGTACTTAATTTTAAGCTTGCACATTTCCTTATGAACAGCTTACCATAATCTTGATAACTCTGTTCACTTTCTGTTGATGGTTCTTCAGCTGCTTACAGCATAACTAAATCCAGAGTGAACGATTAATATTTTATATTTTTTATATTTTATTAATATCTTATAAATATACCTATTGTCACCTATTTAACTTTCATAATGTTCTGTGAATGCACCTTAAAATGCATATTAACATTTTACAGATGTTGTGCTACTTGTAACATATATTTACATATATTTTTAATCCTTCTTAAGACATAGAGCATTGTACCAATACTACAAAAATACATGTGGAAAGTTGGTGCATGTTCAAAACATCACATCACAAAGCCATTCGTTGTTTGAACCTCCCATGCATATCACATTTTGGTTGATAACTAACAGCATAAGGGAATGGTAAATTTATACAATGAGACTGACTGGAAGGTCTGATTCTATTTTATAATATCCTGGCTAACAGATTCCATGGGGCTCTGTCAGACTGGGAAACTGCAGTGAGCCTGTGAAAAACAAGACCTAAATCAAATGATCAGCTGTGGATGATTTTCATTGTCCTTTTTCTCCCGTTAAAGAAACTTTTGAAATGTTTGATTTAGTTCAGATTCAAAACTTTGTTTTAAGTAAACCATACAGTTAAATTTGAAATGTCCATAACTGACATAACCAGGAAAAAAACCCAGTTATTAAATGATGTGCAGAAATATGGGAAATGAGCAGTCAGCATAAAAAGGCTTAATATTACTAAGAATAAAAGAGGGCAAAAAACACATTTATGGGAAGAGTGGAGAAAGTGACAATACTAAAGTATATTTTTACTATATGATCTTGCCTTTTTTTGTCCAAATAATGAGATAATTTTCACATCTAATATATGCAGTTAGAACAAAGATATGAAAAAGTTAATCCTTGAGAAAATTTTTATCAAAAACCTTTGACTACTATTCACCTCTCAACTCAAAGTCATGGGATCTAAAGTTGCATGAATAATTGATGCTTCAGTTCAGAGTTCTTACTTTCTCTATTTTTCTTGTCCAATGAATAATTCATTATTTTTTGCAAAGTGGAGCACTTTAAACAAGAAAGATTAAGAGAAAGCTGTTTTCAAATACTCCATATCACTTGATTTGGAAAAGCAATATACCTAAGTTCATGTCCTCCATCTGAATGTGGCAGGCAGCAGAGCTGAAACCTTCTCAGATGCTCAGAAAGTGTGTGAGTAGGAGGAACACCAGTATCCTCTGCTGTAGTCCTCGTCATTGTGCCTGAGCCTCTTGGACTAACACCTGTCAAACATTTCATTTTGATTATTTTCTAGCTCGATTATCTTCTTTCACCGAATTTTTTTTCCTTGCAGCTGGGTCAAGATGGCAAAGAATTTGTACTGCATTCAACTTTTTAATGCTGCAATCTTTAGGAGTAATTCATAAATAGTGATTTTACACATGTTAGTATATCATCTATCCATTTTCTAATATTTCTTATGAGAGAGTTTTGTCAGAATGACTAAATGGTTGCAGTCCTTAGACTTCAAGTATTCATTATTATTTGAAATGTCAATAAATCCGTAAGATGCATTAATTTCTAGGTCATTCAGAAAGGTAGGACAGAAGATATTGCCTCTTAGATCAGACCCTACATTGACTGAATTCTTCTCAAGCCCTTCAAAAATAGTTTGTTTTAATTAGAAGTTTTAATTTTGATTCTATTTTTAAAATACTTACTTAGATCTTCCATGCCTCAGACCTATATCATCTTTATGTATTTTCCTTTTGATAGTAAAGCTGAGATCCCCAGCTAAATGAAACTTGAGCCACTTTGCATAATTTATAATTATGTGCTCTATTTTTACACAGAGAAATGGTTTGAACAGAAAAAAAATTGAAAGATCGATCCCAGAATACTTAGAGGGCACAGTCTGTACATTATTTTTAATGAACAAGCAACAGTAGCTTCAATTAAGTATCTATATAAATTTAATGGTGGTTTAAAATACCCATTGCAGTCATTATCTGATAGGCAATCAGCCTCAGTTCTATAGAATTTTCAACATATTCCTTCTTTATGGTGACAGAAAACATCCTTATTATCGGCAGCTTTTCATTCTAGTCATACAGAGGTTTTAGTGACTGTATTTAAGTCACAATACAGCAGCTGACAATGGTTTTTATCACTGCTTCGATCTTATCTAAATGGATAGCTGTTGTGGTGACAACCAACCACAGTAATGCCCAGGGGGCCACATAGCCCAGATAAAGAGGTTTGGTGGGCTGGCTCCAAAGGTTAAATGCCCCTCTGTGAGAATGGCTTCTCCCATTGAATTCCTGTGACCTGATGTAGGTTCGGTCTGTCTGATTGACAGTTGACAGACACCCCTTGTATCTCCTAAGAAAAAGTAGCCAAACCTGCCTCACCCTTCCCTTCCTCTTTAGGTCATTGCTGTGTCATCCCCGCCTCCTTTTCTGTACCCTTTTTAAATGCATCCTGGACGGAAGTTCCTTCCTTCTTTGTGTCTGGACCCCTTCAAGGGAGTTTCTATAATAAACCCTCGGAATACCGACCAGAGGGCCGCCCCACTCATTGATCTCTGACTACGCTTGGGCAAGCCATAAGCCCCAGGCGCGTGTGGCTACGTGCCTTCCATCGCACAGGCAAGGGAGCTGGCTAGTGAGGCACACTAGAGCCACAGAGTGTCCTCCTCTCGTGTTGGGCACCTCTGGACAAGTCGCAGTTCTCCTGGCCCAGCCAGCCTGCTGGCATATTAATATAGGTAGCAAGGGAATTTTTTTCCTCTTCTTTTTTTCCTTTTTACTATATAACAAGATTTGCAAATCTTCAAATTTCTTTTGCACAACTAAAATATTCTATCTACTCAAGCAAATTTTTAATTTGGCTCAAAGTTTCAGTTTACAATGAGCACTCGAGCACCAACGACAGGCTGCTATATCCAGAGAGAGTCCAGGAAGAGAATTTGAGAACGGAAGGCCAGTAGCCTCTGTGACACCAGACTTTACTGCTCAGGCGCCCAAAGTAATGAGCATGGCTCTTGAATTAGCTTGTCCAGTTAACATACGCTTTTAATTATTCACCCATGGCAAGTCACCCCAACAGCTCCACTCCCGTCTGCCCCTGAGACAAATCACCGCAATATTACTATTGGGTTTAAGCTTGGCATTAATATCCATCTCCTGGATGGCTCTTTATGAAGATTCCCAGCAACCAACCTGCACAAGGAGCTCCCCCTGAGCTCTCAAGTACTATTTTATTGAAAAAAGTTTACACACTTCATTCATACTGTGAAACTCTGAGGGGAGGGAAAATGAGCAGGAAAAATTACAAGTTTCTGAAATGTGACTTCTTGTTAATTGATGGCTAAATGAAAATCCACTTGATGAAACCCTTTTTATTAAGTTCAACAGACTGATTATAAAATAGATAATGCCCTTTAAATCTACACATTCATGCCTTTCCTGATGTGACCCTCTTTCACCCTCCTTTAGAGCAGATTCCTGTTAAACACGAGACATCTGTAACTTGAAAGAACTGAGAGCATATGAAGAAATGAAAATCATTAGTTTTCTCCTTTCCTCTCCCTTTGTTGTGGTGAAGGAACCAACCGGGGGGCCACAGAGCCCAGAAACAGAGGTTTGGTGGGCTGGTACCAAGGAGTGCAACCCCCATTCTGTGAAGATGGCTTCTACCTTTGGTTTCCTAGGATTCCTGAGGGGTGGTTCTGTCTGCAGTTGACAGACACCTCTTGTGTCCCCTAAGGGAAGGTGTCCTGACCTGTCCCACCCTTCTCCTCTTCCTATGGGTCCCTGTGGTGTCACCCCGCCCCCTTCCCTGATCCTTATGAAGCCCTGATTACTGTGCCTTGCCCTCTTCGGCTTCCGGACCATTTGAGGGTGCTTCTACAATAAACCCTTGGATCACCGGCCGAGAGCCACCTCTGAGCAACTCATTTCTGGCTGCGCCTGGGCTATCAAAAGCCCCGGGCACGCTCGGCTCCGTGTCCTCCCTCGCACGGGCTGGAAGGCTGGCAAGCGAGGCACCGCGGTGCCCCGGGGCGTCCTTCCTTTGTGTGGGACACGCCTGGACCAATCCGCTGCCATCCCAGCCCAGCCAGCGTGCCGGCGGTGCATTTTAATATTAATATATCCCTTCTCTGAAGAAATCACTGAATAGGAAAGTGAATTTAATTTTCTTTCCTTTCTTCCATAGCATTACACAGTGCTTTACCATTATAGCACGTACAGCTATGTTTCCATTAACAGGAAACTCTTCCAAGGCATAAAAAAATGGAGTTCCATTTATTTTAGGGTATACCTAAGCTCACCTAAACTGCCCTAAACTTGTTATGTGAGTGTGCAAAGCAGGGTCCTCCACTGAGAATGGGAGCCGAGTAATGACAAACACCGATACGGTTAGATAGCGTTCTCATCTATTGTTCAAATCAAGCAGGATTATGTAGCATTTCCAACTACTCATCCGTTGTCCACGCACTGTAACTAACTCTATGATTGGATACTTAGGTAAAATCAAGCCTGTCTACTGTCTACTAATTGGTTAACATACGGCAAACAAGTGTCCTCCCTCCTCCCAGCTTGCGGTTATCACATCCGTTAAACCTCCCTTTTTTCTCATGCAAACCTCAAGGACACTCTCAGCACTAAGTCATGCTAATCTCACAGCACTCAGAGCAAGCAGGCCCTGCTAAGTCTGGCTTGTTCACTGCATTCAGATACAGACCATGTCCATTCTGCTTTAAGAATTCTTCTACAAGTGTGTCATTGGAGTGACTCAGAATCTATAATACATTTAATTTCTTAGCAATCTTCTTATTTCTGTGTTCTGCGGTTACTATTTTCTGCCCTTTACACAGAGGAACTGTTGTAAATTCAAGTTCTTGTAGCATAAAGGAAATCTGGGACAGAACAGACTTCTGTTCTCAAACCTGCTTTGCAAGGTTATAGCAGATTCCAGCCATAGCAAACTAAGTAACTAACAACCATTTATCATAAAGATTTTATTATGAAAAGAGAGCTTCAGGCTTCTAACTTCATTATGTAGTTTACATATTACTGTCTGTTATTATCTAACACTTATGAAATACATCTGCTAAACAGGACACCTGACAACCCATAAAAATCCCACGTTTTTATTCTCCTTGTGTCCCTAGGAGGAAATGTGAGCAATATAACAAATGCTACTTTTTAAAAAAGTATAACAAAACAAAATAAACCCGAATTCACCTGACTCAGGCTACAAAATGTTCAGAGGAGGAGGACACATCTTTTGTTTTAAAATTAACCTAGTGGTGATAAATGTGCATCCAAAATATACCTATGTGCAAGCTTCAGAATAGTTGTGTTTTCCATGCCTCCCTAGTTTTCTTTCTGGATATTAAATGAGTATCTGAGTCCTTTTCTTTCTCTACAGAATCTTCTAAGGATCCTATTTATGAGTCTGTTGATTCCATCAATTAACCTGGGAGTCCTCTTTGGGGAAATCTACTCTCTGCATAAATGCCTATTTTCTCATGCACATAATTAATCCCTGGTAGGATCCTTTCTGCCCCCTCTGCATACTCCATTGCAGGTGGGGCTTTTTCCATTCTACTGTAACACAAATTTTTGGGAAGAGTGATGAATGTGGTGAGTTTCACAGTGCTGCTCTCTCAGACTGTACATCTTCAAATTCTCCACATTCATTTATAAGGGACAAAAATTCTGTTACTATAGAAACTGCAGTTTTACATGCCCTGACTGCTCTGTCTTTAAAAGCTTTGCCATAACACTGTTGCAAGATTCTTTTCTCTTTCTTTAATGTTATAAACTATTAGATCTTCACCAAGCAGTCACATACAAACATTTTCAAATATTCCTCTCATAAAAAACCCTGCTTTTTATTCCTGTCTGTTGTGAAAGACCCAAAACAATAGGAGAGTGAATTGAATCAGTGATTTTAAATTGCTTGATTTAAAATTGTTATGTCTGAGTTTTATAAAAATAAAGTGGAAAAAAAATTGCTACCACAACTTGAAATTTTAATTTATAATGTAAAAAATTATAATTTTTAACATAACACAATCGATACCTTATTTAATTTTTTTAAATTGCCATAAATAAGACCGATTGTATGAAAATATAAGACCCGAATCCTTCACAACCTTAAGCTAGAATAATTGTATTTGTTGTCTTATCTGAAGATAAGACTCTCCATAAATCTTAGGAAAAAACTTCTTTTTACTAGTAAGTTTTTTTAAGTCTAAAATGCGTGCCACTTCAAAAAAAAATTCCTTGGGTGTTAAGATTGTTTAAATTGTTGAATTTTTTCCTTTCTGATTTATGTATATTATACTACAGGTAAGGAGCAGAACTGTGCTTTGTGCCAGGAGCTCACTAATCATCATTAGATTTGCAAGGTATGAACACAGGTGACATTTGCCTGGGAATACTCCAGGAATCCTCTGGCTTCCTGATCCCACTGTAGGAGTATGTAGGAATTTTGACAAATACTGTGCCATGGTCTCTGCTGCTGCTGCTCAGCACTGAGCAAGCGGAGACAGTGCTTCACATACAGAAAGTGATAAAATTACTAAAATCAAAAGAACCACCTCAATCAAAAGAACTCCAGGTTCTCAGTCATCTGATTTCCATCTCCTTGCTCTTCCTCAACAATTTCTCTCTCCACTGATCTGTCATTTAGTCAATCTGTGTATCTGACACTGGACAAACATTTCAAGCTCTGGATGCCCTCCTGTTTTTTTGCCTTTTCTATCAGTTGCTAGATTCTCAGTGCCAGCAAGATCTCCTTTCCATTTCATTTTCCAGCATTCCTCAGAAGCCAGGCAGCAGCACAGCACTTCACTATCTGAACACAAAAACTCAAAACATGGCAACCTAAAATCAAAAGTGAGCCCCTCACTTCCATATCTCACTTCTGATTCATGAGAAAGTTTAGCTAGACTTAAAAGCTCCTGACATTTAAGGGGGAGCTGCAGAGGAAAAGGTTTTTTCCGATTATCAAGCACTATACTCAAATTCCTCTGAGTAATGCCTGTTCTCAGGTGCTTGTATCTAACTTATAAATACAGTCCTCATTTCATTGCAGAACGTTCTGCCCCTCAATGTGAGGCATGCATTTCCTTCATTATTTCTGCTGAGGTTGCTGCCTGGCCTGCTTTAAAGAAATCCTCATTTCTCACAAATCAATTTAGTGCCAACTTCGCCACATGCTGTTAGTAGGGAGCTTGTTTGCCTGGAGCATAGAGTCAAGTGCCTGGAGTGGCTGCTCAGATATCCAGAAGTGACTAATTGACAGAGCCTACTTTCTCTCTGGAAGGTAGAAGTTGGACATTTTTTCCTTTGGCATATGATTTTCCTCTCATCACAATGCAATGCCCCCCAAAAACACAATGTGGCCAGTTGGATTTACTCAGCAGAGGCATCTTCAACATGCATGCTGCTAATTTGGGATGAGGCTGCACAGCCACCATGCCCCCAGAACAGCTCGACTTGTCCCACTCTGAAGAGCACAACCAGGCACAGTTTCTCCTCTCAGCCCAGCTGTGTTTGGTATCTCTCAGGGCCTCACTTGAAAAATGCCAAGTTTGTATCCGTGTTGCTTCCAGGCTGTCTCCTTACGCATTGCTCTACCATCAGTCAAAAACTCTGTAAGTTTGAAATACTTTGTGACCGATAATTTGTATATTGTTTCTTCACTCCTCTAATGTTGGTCTTTGGGTCTGTATATTTGAATACTCTCTCTGGGGTTTCTCACTTGTGTATGCAGAATTCAGACGAGTTGGCCACCATTTAAATTTTGTGATAACTTCCTAACTGTAGCTTAGGCTTAGAATAATTATTATTTTGAGGCTCTTGGCATATGTCTGAAGTCCCTCAAAAAGCATCAAATAAAGGATGCCTGTTCAGTACTTCAGATGCTGTTCTTATCATCAGGATCTAATCACTGACCAACTGTAACATATTTTAGATACTGACAGGTGGTTTTGGATCAGAGATTACTTCTGTGCTGCCTGAAAATTCTTTTCCTACCACAAAGCAATTGATCTAGCTTGCAGATGTTACAAAAGGTAAAATGAGGACATTTATTTACAGAAATATTCTGTCTTTATTTACTCTGGCATATAGTTTCATCATGTGGTTTTAGGATAATTTAGGACCCCTGTCTTATATTATTGTGGCCTATAGAAATCCATCTCCTCTTCAAACAACCTCATACCTTGTTAAAACTTTAGAAAAACCCAACAGGGATTCCTCATCTTCCCTCTTGCTGAGATTATTCTGGAGCTATAGTGTGACCAAATGGGTGGTTTTGCACTGTCCAGTTGCACAGGAATGGCTGATTCTTGTATCTATATCAACCACTGCAAATTCTCAGTGCAAATGCCTTGTAGTTTTTTGGGCTGTCTCCTCAGTTTCACAAAATAAACGAATTTACTGTGAAACAGATCTAGGCCAGATGGCACTTTTTGCGTGGCACTGGATTTGCAAACAAAGGGTCTAATTTTGAAGTTATGCTCTAAAGGTGAACAGATGCTATGGCTGACGGGAGTTTTGCTCGCTTGCTCACACTGCTTAGCAATGACAGGAGGTAAATACACAATAGTCCATAAATTCTATCCATGAGATCATCATTGCTGTGGCAACTTTTCTTGGCTAGAAGGCTATAATATCTTATTTCTGAGCCAGCTATCCCTGCCTCATAGGCAGGAAGCATAGCCACCTCCAGCTTTGCCATCAGGGTATCTGGTCTCTCAGAGAAGTTTCTGGGGACACAGATGGAACAAAGTTGAGTAGATGAAAGCCCTGGTACTGTTCCAAGATTTTTTGCCTAATAATTTAAACAAATGAAAGATGTGAAAAAAATACGAGCACTCCTGAAGGTTGAAACTCTATTTGCTATCCAAGTTGTGAGAGATAGTGGACTCTAAAATTATTAATTCTACCTTGATTTTCCACAGCAATTCTTTTAGAGAACTAAGAGTGTTTTAGAGATTAGGAGAAGAAATTAGGCCTTCAGTCCAAAAAAACAAAACAAAACAAAACAAAAAAGTAGATTGCAGATAGTGGCATAGATGGGAGCAGAACAATTAACCCAACATACAGTTTGCAGACACTGTACCTCTGTGCAGGATCCAGTGGCACACAGTGGACATAATTCCCAGATATCATCAACCTCCTATAAAACTCATATACAAATGTTTACTGCAAATAAAATGTTCACAAAGTCTCAAGTGAAGAAAGACTTTGCTTTCACCAAATTAGAAACATGAACATGAAACTTGAGTGAAGAAAGAACAAGGTGAATGAGTCATAAATACCTCCCTTTCTCCCCTCATTTCCTCAGAAAAATCTTAAATGTTGAAGCTCATTTTAGGAATAGAATTCTTACTTTTCTTCTCATAATCCTTCCCACATGTCAGTTAAGGACAATTGAATGCACACAGGACTATCAGCTTGGTAACTTTTCATTTCACTGTAGGACAAAACTAACTAAGGGAAAAACAGAAAGTTTGTTTAGGTTAATTATTCTTTCTAAGACCCTTTCATCCAAGTTTCTACTCAGAGTATCCAATTAACTGGTGATGAGAAAACCACGCGAGATAAAAGAAGCTGCAGCATTCTTCACTAATTCTTCACAATGAATCCAGATCAAATCATTTAAGAAGGTCAAAAATCTAGTTCCTTTTTTTTGTATCTATGCTGTATTTCTACTTTTTGTTTTCAGACAATCAGTTGCAAAAGTTACTTCTTCTAGCAGTAATCATGGAAACTGAGTATGGATAAAAATATGTGTGTGAGTTGTCTGGGTAGGGCATCTCTCCAACAACTTAGACTTTTATGTAATTCAGCTGTAGAAAAATGTGTATGTCAAATTTGTACATGTAAATTTCTTATCATTTTATACATAAATGTATAATTAAATTCAAGGTAACATTTGTTTTATAACTGCCTCCCAAAAGAAGTTACAATTTACATTTAGAAAGACAAATCAAGGCCTGGAACTGAAGACAAAACAGGTAGGTTTGACTTGATAATAGGAAAGTTTGTGGAAAATATATTTTTATGTTTTCTTTAATGAAATGTCTTCCAGCTAGCTGTCTCGGTTTGGACAG